>OLKM01000051.1:594889-609889 GCA_900291075.1 Melanogrammus aeglefinus
AGTCACCCTGACTCACGGTCAATCAACAGTCCCAGGCCTCCTCGGAACATCAACTGACTTTCGGCTGAACTCCTTGTTTAGTTCTGGGGGGCGTTGCGTTTGTTAGGACCGAGGATGGTCCGGCCATCGTGTCTCTCGTGCGCTCGTTTAAGGGCCAGTCCACGGCCGCGGGGCCCCCTTGCGTTCACCCAGATGCTCGCCCGTCCCCAAGGGCGCGGGAAGCAGGAGATGATCACACCCGAGCGGGCGCTGAAAGGAATTTGTCCGCTCAGCGTTTTCTTTTCGAAAAACGGCCCGGCGAGTTGTTGTCACAAGGGTGTTCAGTGGGTCGGCAAGGGGATTTGGGAGGGAGATCAAGTTATTAATTAGCCGGAGCGTTTCAACGGGGGGGGACTCTACGGCTGGAATGGGAACTGACGTGCCACGTCGACTGTAATGCCAGCGGTGGCTCTCTGCCAGGGGGTGCCGTGCGCAGGCACGCAGACGGACACCCCCCCCCCCCCCACACTGCTTTCTGGCCAGCTTTGGGGAGGGATTGTTGGTGTCTGCGATGTGGGGATCAGATCCTGAGAGGTATTGGGCGACTGATGTGGAAGCAGATCCCTGGTGGCACAATGGCCAGGCTCAGGAGGAATGCCTGGCTGTGTGCGTGTCACGATGGATGGCGGGCTACGGGTTTGATAGCGGGCTGCGGGTTGATCGTGGGAGTAAGGGTGAGTGGGGTCATGTGCAGCCCCTTTGCTGGGAGAGGAGGCAGGCCTGCTTCCTGTGTCAAGTGACCCGACAGGCCAGGGGTCAGGGATACTGCTGAGGAAGGCTGTGATAAGAATCTGCAGGAATTTTATCAGTGAGAAAAATCTTCACACTCACACAGCACACACAGAGGCCTCTGTGCCGCTATATGTTATACCTGTAAGCTCGGTTATGAAACCATCAAGTCGAAAAATGACAAGTGATTGATCAGGAATCGGAGGCCAAGATGGAGCAGTGTGTTCCTAAATAGCCTTGTTGGTTTGGGAATACCAGATGAATGAGGTTACACACTTAGCCAGAGGCAGGCCCTTGGGAATCCGAGAGATGAGAGACGGCACCTGATTTTGAAGCTTCCCTCGAGGTAGGAGCAGGCAGGATGTTCCAGCTGCTCGACGAGCTGACAGCTGTGTTCTGTGACGGAAGGCGCCGTCGACCCCAGAACAGGGGAGCCGTTTGTAAACAGCAGGTCTTTTCCGACCCGCGGGGCAACCTACTGCTGGCCTTTAACAGATTTGTGTCATCCAAAAATGTCTAGAGTCAATGTCAATGGCTGTTGACTTTGCTTTTCAGTGTTGTGCTCGCCGTGTGTGTCTGTGTCTGTGTGCGCCGGGAGATGTGTGCAGCAAACCCAACACTGGTCCTAATCCTTCCCCAGCAATAGTGTAAACACAGGTACAATCGCGCCATTATGAGCCACACAGGGTTCTTCAGAACTTTTTGGATGGCGTCATTCATGTTCGTTTTTTGGGGTTGTTTGCATGGAGCAAAAGCAGACAAGGAGCCCACTGAGAGATAACAGAAAAGGCAAGAGCAAACATATCACCGCAGGTGTGTTTCCTGTCCCTGCCTTTGTTTCCCCCCGGTCTCCTGGGGGGGTTGAGGGTGGTCTGCTGTGGTACACACCGGGCTGGGTGTAACCTCACTCCACAGTTGAGACTTCAACCCCAGTAAATCACTCTTCTACACACCCCCACCCCCATCCTCCCCCCTCCCCCCCTCCCCCTCTGTGTTTTTATGACCCCAGGTCTGCCATGGCTCCAAGGTGTGGGGAGAGGCGGCTCTGCCAGAGGACCTGGAGACGGAGAAGACCCTCCGTGTGTCCCGCAGCTTCCTGAACGACGACGAGGACTTTGCTGCCGACGAGGCATCATCGGGAGGTGGGCTCAGCTGGAGACGCAGGGGGGGGGGGGGGGGGGGGGGGGTTAGCCTGAACCTCAAAAGCAACTGTTCTTAATTTATAGGAGCTGTATGTTTTGGGTTTTGCATTCCCGACATTGTCATCCCCCCACCCCACACACTGCCCCCCAGTCCGTAAATTGTTTTGCCGTGGAGTGATTGACACAGGAAATAGTTGAAGACATACGCAATGTAGAAGCAATTTCAGAAGTCATTAGTATTTACCTCTCAAAGAGTTTCAACATTCACATCACGTCATGTGCAATCATTGGCAAATCCTTTTTTGTTGTTGGAGTATTGTCCTGGAAACCTAAAGTCAACCCACCTAATGAGCTGGGGTGACTTTAGGTTGGTTAATGTGGTGTCAGAGATGGCGTCTAAACCTGGGTGCTGCTGGCAGCTCCTCAGCAGGTCTATCGAACTATTGACTGCATTCACAGGAAGTTCACTTTTGAAGATACATTGCTGCCCTTGTTCTAATCCTCCATTGAAGCTGTGTTTGACCAGGCGTGATTTCCATCCTACAGAGCTCCCAAGTGGCGAGGACGGGGGAAGCACACCATGGACTGATGCCCCAGAGACCACAAGTAAGTCATTTACTGGGGCCACTGGGGCGTGCAGCCCCCCGGCTACACCTTGTTGACGTACAGAACCCCTCTCTCCTACAGCAATCCTCTCTGTAGAGCCGCCTATTGGCTCCACATATAGCGGTGGCCGATGTGTGAGTGTGTGTGTCTGTGTGTGTGTGTGTGTGTGTGTGTGTGTGTGTGTGTGTGTGTGTGTGTGTGTGTGTGTGTGTGTGTGTGTGTGTGTGTGTGTGTGTGTGTGTGTGTGTGTGTGTGTGTTTGTGGTGGCGTGTGTGTGTGTTGTGCTGTGTGTGTGTGCTGTGTGTGTGTGGCCGTATGTGTGTGTGTATAAGTTCTTGCATGTGTGTGTGTGTGACTATGATTTTCTGTGTTTGAGTGTAATGCATGATAGAGAATGTGTACGTGTGTGTCTTGTGTGTGTATGTGTGTGTGTGCGTGTGTGTCTGTGTGTGTCTGTGTGTAGCGGTGGCTGCTGGTGTGTGTGTGTGTGTGTGTGTGTTGTGTGTGGGTGCTGTGTGTGTGTGTGTGTGTGTGTGTGTGTGTGTGTGTGTGTGTGTGTGTGTGTGTGTGTGCGTGTGTGTGTGTGTTTGTCTGTGTATGTGGGTGTGTATCTCCATGCCTGCCTGCACATGAATGGTGTTCCCTTCTCTTCCTGCTGCTGCGTCTCACAGAGTCAGGTCAAAACAGGGCCCCACATCTTTAGGAGACACACAGACATCCTCTCTCCTCCTGAAAGCCCAGAGAGACGCATGAGAGACATGATAAAAGCTCTGGCAGACATCACAAAACATCCTTGTTTTGAATTCCACCCCCAGGAAACCTCTTCCAAAGTCGTATATATATATATATATATATATATATATATATATATATATATATATATATATATATATATATATATATATATATATATATATATATATATATATATATATACTGTATATATATATATATATACTGTATATATACACACTTTTCAGGATTCAGATAATGGTGTAGTTAGTACATTATAATATATACAACATAATATGTATCTTGGATGTGGAAATTCTGAGACATTATTATGTTCCTATACGGCTGTGCGCTTTGGGCCTAAGGATTTGCTAATTAATATAAATATAACATCAATATATGATGTAAATCCCTGAAATCATGATATTTGTTCAACTCACCGCCTCTGAAGGGGTGAGTAGCTTTGAGCAGCTCCTATAGTTGGATCTTTGTTTTTCCCAACAAAAGTAAGTGAATAGGAACTGCCCTGATTGCCCAAAACCAAACAAATTCACAACTTTCCAATTTGTGTAGACACGCCACTGCGCATGCTTACGGGCTTGGAGACTGAAACCTTGAAGTGAGCGATTGGATGTTTTTGTTGCTAAATTACTCCACCCAATCTCACTGGACATGACCAACACAAATGAAGGCTATCAATCCCTGTCTTGTTGTTCCTGTGAAATTATGCTGATGGTGGTGGAAATGTGACTCAGCTACCCATAGTGCACCGTTGACTCTGCTTGAAACTGCGATTTGCGCTGTTTCGGTGTCGAAGGTCTGTTTTCATGTGCAATATCTTTCGCCATTGTGGCAATGCGTTGGAATAGTTTCCTGTCTCGTTGAAGAGCCAGTGCCTTCCATCTCAAGCCTTAAGGGGCTATTAATACCTCCACGGCCCCCTCACCCCCTCAGCAATTTCCCTGGCACTGCACGGCTAAAATTAAATGCAAGTCAGACTGTTTATGGCCGTGTCAAAGACAATGTCCATCGGGGGGCAGGCTCTTCAGTTTGTCCTTGATGCCAGACCCGGGGCCCCTGACAGGCCAGGATAGTGTATTACATCATGGCAATGCATGGTTTTTGTAGCTGACATCAGAGTAGGGGCATATACTGTACATTCATTCACATACATATAGTATGATGCTATGGGCCCCTGGAATTAGGATATGGACAGCACATGTCCATATCTCTTTTAACATTCTTTAACATCAGATACAAGTATATGATGCAGTTATCTGTGAATAACAACACTAGATAAGAATAGCAATGAGGTTTTTGTTGATGTTGATGTTGTTGTTCTTACTATCCATTTGAGAAGTACTCTCTTCTCCATAATGGAGCTGCAGTTAAAAACTATCTTTAATGTTCAACCTCTGGCTAACCTTTAGCCGTTGGCGTCTAATAAGCGCAGGTTTAAAAATAGGACAGACGATATCCTTCATGTTTGAAAAGCAAGTGAACGGAAGTTGGGAAAGATATAGTGTGACATTGTTAATAACTGAAGGATTTGGCCTAAAACACCCATGTTTTGCAGCTCAACCTTTGCCTACAATAGGCCTTGTTACTATGGTTTATTGCTTCTTCTGCTATAAACTTCCTAGTTTTGTGTGCCTGCAAAGGTCACTAATAGGAGTTTGACACCATGCAGTATTTTTCACTGATGTATTTAATACCTCCACGGTGGTTTGGAGTTTGCACGCGGTCCACTTTATATGTCCTATGATTAGATGAGGTGGCTTATTGCAATGCTCTCATTTGTCAGCGTGACAGTGGTGAGGGTTATAGTTGTTGTCCTGCATTGGTTGCTGTTAACATCCAGCGCGTAGGATACCATCCTGGCCTCTGGGTTCCCTTCTGGTTCTCTCTGCAGACAAGTATAGCCGTGAGGCCGATGAAAGCCTTTTAAAAATTTAAGGGCGCGATCAGTTTTAGGAAGAGAGAGTTGCAGTTCACGACGAACGAGGCCCTGACCCAAACAAGGTGTAGCAATCGACAGAGCTAAACCGTAAACCATATGAAATAGAAAGAATAACCAAGTGTAATAGATTTTTTTTGCACAGGAAGCTATATATATATATTTTTGCTTTCTTCAGACAAAATTAAGCCAGAGCGAAGTGAGCGAGCGTTATTTATTTATTTAATCTGATGCGTGGAGTGTTTTGAACAACGTAAAGCTGCTCCTATATTTAGAAATCAATGGCTGCTCAGCCCAGCTCAGACTATAATCATCATTCGATATCATTAACCGTTCATTAACTCACAAGGCTGGTATACCATGCTGTCTCTGACCGTGTTAGCTAATGTAAACCATTCACGCCCACTGCTCTAAGGAATCTGAAATAGTTCAATTTGGCGCTTCAATTTTCCCCATTGTCCAAACGTTTTCAAATCGCATGGTTTTATCCAGCAGCCAAATGTCCTCCCAGGAAGAATGTCTTCCACCTCCACAGTAACACAGTATCTATAGCCTCAAGGGGATGTGTGTTGGAGTCAACATTCAGCTATTCTCTCACATCCGATCCCACGTGCTGCAGGCTTCCTTATTCTGTCATTCCCAGTGCATTATTGTCCGGTTTGTTTGCAAATCATCCAAACAAAGGGGGGGGGGGGATGTCAAGGCCTTAAAGTTCAACTGATTCCCAGTGCTCACTTTGGAACAAACTCATAATTCCTATTGCCATTGTGCTATCTTGTCCTAGCTTAAACCCATAAGGATACAGACTTCATTCAGTATTGTGCAGTACATATTCACATGGTTTTGACATAGAGCCATGATTAATAATATGTCACTGTCTCAATGGCGTGCTTGTGGTTTCCACGGTGTGTCTTATTATCACCTGTACCTCGAACAATAGAGAGAAGGCATATCCTATATCATAATTACAGCTCCGGATCAACCCATTCCTGACATTCCTCTGTCATCAAAAAACAAAAGAAGACGGTAATGTTCAGGAGCAGGGCATGACACCCCTTTTCTAAACGTAAGAAAAGAAGAGGTGCGCTGAGGTTTCCCCAGACGTCGCGGTCCTGTTGATCCGCTGGGATTTTAAATGGCGAGCAACCGCAGGCTTACATCAATGCTGGATCTGCTCTGCAACAAAACCCGTAGAAAAGGGGGGTGACACAGAGTGAAGTTAATTCTGTCTTTGGAGGAGGGCAGATGTGGTAAAATGATAAAGTAAGACAGGGGCGGGGAGGGGGCTGCTTGGAAGTGAGGGTTGGGGGGCTTGGGAGGGGTATGGAGAAGGCCACCCACTCAGTGTTGCTGCTTTTCTCTGGACATTTGGTGGAAGCCATGTGTGCCACTGTGTGTGTGCCTGTTTGTACATGTACCTGTGTGTGTGTGTGTGTGTGTGTGTGTGTGTGTGTGTGTGTGTGTGTGTGTGTGTGTGTGTGTGTGTGTGTGTGTGTGTGTGTGTGTGTGTGTGTGTGTGTGTGTGTGTGTGTGTGTGTGTGTGTGTGTGTGTGTGTGTGTGTGTGTGTGTGTGTGTGCTCACTCGCTTGCATGTGTGTGTGTGTGTTTTGGCCACGCGTTAGCGTCTCGGATGGAGGCTTGCAGATCGCTACACTGGGGGGCACAAGGACAAGTGCTGGCAGCTGCAGTTATTTTAGTGAGCTCTTTGTTGTTGCCACGCTGGGCTTTAAAAAGGGGGTCACACACACACACACACACACACACACACACACACACACACACACACACACACACACACACACACACACACACACACACACACACACACACACACACACACACACACACACACACACACACACACACACACACTCTTACGCACATAAAACCACCAGCAGCCACCCTGCAGGGCAGCCTGCTCAGATGAGGCAGGGCCCAGGGGAATGGCTTTGCAACTCTCCATTACAAACTTAATTACCTCTGAGGACAATGCATTGGCTAGAGGACGTCAGGGTTGAGCAACACACAAGCACAGCGTGCTGTAGAATACAGCAGTCTGATCGTTTCGAGTTAATCTTTGTCAGGATAGTATGGGATTGGCCATAGGTGACAGAGTTTCTCCTCCATCGGCAAATAGTTAATTGCCTGGCGCTATGAGCTGCTCCCAAGTCCCCATGAAGGTCGGCGTACTGTACGGCCAATCTGGGTTTGAATTAATGCTCTGAGTCATGGACTAGAGGCCAACTCCTAGCTCCCTGTCACTGACTAGGGGCCAACTCCTAGCTCCCTGTCACTGACTAGGGGCCAACTCCTAGCTCCCTGTCACTGACTAGGGGCCAACTCCTAGCTCCCTGTCACTGACTAGGGGCCAACTCCTAGCTCCCTGTCACTGACTAGGGGCCAACTCCTAGCTCCCTGTCACTGACTAGGGGCCAACTGCTCGCTTAATCTTGCCATGTGTATAGTTGCCAAAAACAAATCTGTTGCCATGGAGAAAAGGATTCCAACTTCATGATAGGAAATAACTGATCAAGATTTAGCGTGTAGTATGTTGTTATCTCTTAGGAGTGTGCCGGACAGGATGGTACAATAGAGTTGAAGATAATACATAGGGCCTTTTAAATAGAATGTGAGTGTTTTACATGTTTTTTCAGTCAGAGCCACAGGAGCTTCCTGGTTTCACCCCAAGGACAATTTGTTATTATATTGATTAACAACCCCTTTTCTGACAAGAGGAGGCCAGATTATTATTAAGACAAGATGTCTCAGAATGATTGTTTTGGCAAATGGCCTCAGGGTCACACATACACAATACCGCTTAGCTTTCTGGCTGATACCATACGTTTTCTCGTGCATTTCTTTCGGCCTTAAAGAGGACCTTTTTTGCAGTGAGTGAGTATTTTCTAGTCCCCAGATAAAGAGATCAGAGCTGAGCTGCTACTGCTTCACTCTCTCTCTCTCTCTCTCTCTCTCTCTCTCTCTCTCTCTCTCTCTCTCTCTCTCTCTCTCCTCTCTCTCTCTCTCTCTCTCTCTCTCTCTCTCTCTCTCTCTCTCTCTCTCTCTCTCTCTCTCTCTCTCTCTCTCTCTCTCTCTCTTCCTCTCTAACATAGATTACAACATACCTGCAGCCTTTGAAGTATTGAATGATTCATTAGCACTAATTCCGTCATTCATCCACAACTTCTAACAAGATATTTTCTGTCACAGCAGGTGTTTTTTTTATGGCTACCACTTTTTGACTGATGCTCTTACTTAAGGTGCTAGGTACTTCTTCAGCAAAATGTTCAATGGAAAATCTTTCTTGAAGATCCATTTCTTGCACAAATACCTTGAGAAATACCCTTCTTGAAGTTCTGGTTTCGCGCTGTAGGCTTGGTGTGTGTCTGTGGTCGCATGTGTTGTGTGTACAGCTGTGCAGCTGGATACAGCTGGATCCCGCACATCAATGTCAGTGCAGTAAAGCTGTGATTTACCCGAACCGCTGTCCGTTCAAGCTTACGGACTGGATTCATCAGGAATCTGGACCAGAGTGCTTTGTGAACATCCCTACTGTCAACAAATCTCTATGGAATTGTGCCGTTTTCATGAGAACGGTTTCAAGCATGCTAAATACAGTTGGCTGTCCTTTAGAGTTGGCAAGCGTTGGCCTTTCTTTTTTTTTTACCCCAAAAATATTTTCCCTCCCATCAGCTAAGCTTTTGGGTTATCGGTGTTCAGGATTAGCGGAAGTGAACTTCTTCTCGTGTGACTTTCCAATGAGTGCCAAACGGTGTTTCTGCAGCCAGAGTAACGGAAGAACGAGTGAGTCACCACGATGGACAATGTCCCCTTTGCCCTCCGGAGAGGATTGATGAGGAAGACAACAGGACGCTGGCGCTCCAAGCGATGCAGCAGGAGCCCAGCGGTTGGGCGTTTTTTGGCCAGGAGACAAGCATAGAGCAGTGATTGTCTGAGTGTGAGTGTGTGGATGTGTCTGGCCTGTAGGATATCCCCTGCAGCCGTCTCTCTAAATTGAGGCGTCCCTCGGGTGTTTGGTGGCTACGTCTAAAGTTACCAAATGAACATTATGGAAGAGGATACGTTATTAAAACCTGCTCAGCTATAGAAAGGGCCGCATAGCCTCGTAAACACTAGGTATTGCATTACCAACCACGCCGGGAAGCATCTCTGACCCCCTGCACCTGTTTCCCATTCAATGAATATTTTCAGTCATTTCTCTTTCGAAAAACTCACTTTCTCCCCCTATTCATTTCCCCTGTCTCTCTTGTTTTCTTTTCTCGCAACCCTAACCTCTCCGCACCTGCGCGACTAACTCGGCCCTCACCTCACTTTTCCTGTTCAAACCCCGACCTTTGACCCCCCCCCCGACCATATTTCCCCCCTCTCCAAACTCAACATCGGGGTCTCTCTCCCGCCTCCCCCCCCCCCCCTTGCCTTTGCCCTCACCCCCCCTAACCACTTCAACCGCTTACAGTAGACGACTGGTGGGATTCTCCTGAGCTGGGGGCGATACAGAGCCCAGTGGAGCAAGACTACAGTAAGTCCTCTCCTCGTTCTTTTCCTACTGCTGTGGCTTCTCTCCTCCCATCGGCTTTTTGCTCGAGCAGACTGAACCCTCCGACACACGGGTCACCTGCTCCGCTCCAGTTATGCATTCATTTCCACAAGCGCTCTCTTGCATTGCATTCCCGAGAGGGATCAGATCAGATCGGGCTCTGGCTGTTTGAGGCGAGCTGCTGTGTTGCTGCTGTGTGGCTTTTCCTTTTTGCTATCCCATTTTTGTTTTCTTTATTCCCCTTCTCACCAAGAAGCCTCAAACTTCCTTCCAGAGCTTTCTGCTGCGACTGGAAAATGGGCTCATTCCAATGAGTAATGCATTTCATCCCACCCCCCCCCCCCCCCCCCCCCCCCGCCAGCACCAACCAAAGGAAATGCTGGAATAAATAGAATCATGCTTATTTTATCAAAAAAGAAATTTGATGAATGAGTTAGATCATTTTTTTCCCGCTCTCTGATCATGTGGGAACGTAGCCGCGAGGGAGCGTGTGTAGTCGCGCCAGTGGGTTTTGTGTGGGTTTGTGTGGTCAAAAAGCAAAAGTGTTCCACCGTACCCTGTGGTTTGTTATGTTTACACTGTGCGCTGTGTGACGGTTCCCAAGAAAGCAGAGTATAGATTTGAGACCCAAGAAAGATCCCCCCTCACTCCCAGGAGGAATACGTTTTTAAACTGGTCACTGCTTGGGTGACCAGCAGACAGATGGTCCCAGTTTTCTGGCCCCAGCGTTCAGAGAACGAGAGGTCAAGTGAAAGGGAAGGTCCCTTCTGGGGTTGTTCCTTGCCTTGTTCTTGTGGCCTCCGACTTTCCGTCTTCCTTGTCTTTTCCCTCAGCGGGCCTCAGTGCCGAGTGGGAGCGCTGGGCGCCGGTCGGAGGGGTTAAAGGTCAAGCCAAATGCGGCTGGGCTTTAAAGGCCACACTGGGCCCTCTGCTCAATCAGTTCTTTGTTTGGTTTCATAGGCATTTATGTGTTCAGAGGGGCCCGCCGCACAATGCCGCCACAGTTTAGCCACACAACTTAAATAGCTAAATACATTTTTGAATTAAAAGTTTGGAATGCTATTTTTCCAGGCTCTGCCTTTTGCCTCACCCCCCCTTCCCCCTTCCCCTGACACATGTCATGTGTGCTCTCTGACGGGTTCACCCTCCCTGTATTCCATCGCTGCTTGACAAGGGAATTTCAGCCCATCCCCATGGAAAAAATTAGGGATGTGCGCGAGAACGGGGGGCCGTGCTGAGAGAGAAGAGGCCGCTCGTTAGCACTCGGTTATCACCACGGAGCCCTAATCAAAGGATCTCAGGGGCCAGACAGAGAGCGCTCGGGCTCCGCTTCGGCCGGTCAACCGTCAGCGAGTACCCAATCAAGTGACGAGATTAGCCACGGGTCATTTGAGGGCCTTTGATGAGGCGCTTTGATGTTTGCCTGATTCCTGCTTGCCATATTCAGTATTCCGTTGTTGGCTCTGACATCCCCGGCCCGCGCTGCAAGCTATCAGGCCGCTGGCCAAGCTACGTGGAGTCCTGCAGCCATGCTGGTTCTTGACAAGCCCTGTGTATTTTCATAGCCATTCTCCAGTTTGCTCAAAGGCAAAACGAAGGCCCTTCTCAACAGGGGGATGCGGGGGGGGGGGGGGGGGGGGGGTTACCACCAGGGGTGACTTCTTGTGCCAAATGCTGCTTGTAATCAAAAGGGAATTTCGCTTGTTTTGAGAATCCAGACGTTGAACTGCAAGCTAAGGCTTGTTCCCACCGACCTTTCTTTCAATGAGTCCACTGCCTGTGTAAGAGACACAATGGATTTAGGTTTTAATCAGGAAGCACTGTGTAAGCATGATAGAGTTCTGCCACTATTGTCACACCACACCCCTACTGACTTAATTATGGAAAGAGACCATGTGTAAAGTATGTGTATATTTTGTAGATGCCAGGCACATGTTCCACAGAGAATTTCCCAAGTTGCATGGAGGCATTTATTGTATGCTCCACCAAAAAACCTCTGGTGAACTCCTTAGGTTAAGCACCACCCTTAGCGGTAAGGCATGCCAAATTAACATCTGACTGAGAGAGACAGTGCAAATATTAACTTACACCCTCAAGCCACAGTGCCGATGCTGATACCAGAGGCAGGCGCTCCCATTCCAGCGAGGCGTTGAAGGTGTGAGAATGAGGCCTGCGGAGGCTATTTTAAGATTGGCTTGCTCAGGGGGGACTCAACAGGTTTTTAGCATTCACATGGCAGTGTCAGTTCTTTTTTTGATAATCCGATTTTCACAACTTGATGTTAGCAACATTTATTTGACAAGTGCCTCTGATCTGATGTGAACAAAAATATGTGTTAAAAATCGAAGTGAAGTAACAAACCCAAGCATAGCGAAAACCGTGTGATCGGAAACGGCAGCCATGTATATAGATGGAGTGCAGTGTGGTGTCAGTAACTGTTGAACAGCACTTTACTAGATACAGAACTCACCTGATATAACCATAATTGCCACAACTTGAGGTTGAGCATGAGGTTCCTATTTCGAGCGCACAAAGCAAATCATAATAGCTCCTTTCAACTAACATTCAACCGACGTCTGAATTCAGAATCTGCCACCAAATCCTCCCGTCTTCACACTGGACCTACTTATTTAATGTATGTTCAGTTGAGCTAACCCAAACCTCAGAAGTGCATCCATGCACCTCCCCCCTCAGTTAAGACTCCCCATCCCATCCCTAAATGATGTGCATGGCTTGGTAGTAAGTGGAAATGGGGGAATTGTGGAGGCCTCATATCAGTCCCTAATCCTTCACACGTGTTATTATTTGGCCTGAGGCTAAGGCGCTATCATAGCGCCCCGCTACCTAATGTCTATATAACATCAAGATAGACTCAATGTCGTCATAACATGAAGATGCACAGACTCACTGTAGTGTTGCACAGGTATACCGATACAAGAAAGGTATCACGACACCCTCACGCAAAAAAATATACGATAATAGCTTTTCAGTATCGATACTTTTATCAAAAAAAGAATTCTGTAAAGTGTATACATACACCACCTCTTCTATTCCCCATGGACTCTATTCCGATCAGAGAAATGTACTCCGATTGAGGCGTATTATACTATATTAATACGCCTCGATCGGAGTACAATTCTTTTCTTAACGTAATTTGCTCAAAAAGCAGGAAAGGACCAAGCTGCTGAAAGTTAAACCATAGTGAGACCGAGCTGGGCCATTATTCATCTCTTTTCCAGATATTTCACCGTGGTATCGGTTCAGTATCGAGTATCGAGGTATTTTTGGGCAGGGATCGTATCAAAGTCATAATTTTGGTATCGTGCAACACTAACTCACTGTCATCATACCATCAAGATGCACTGACTCACTGTCATCATAACATCGAGATGCACTGACTCACTGTCATCATAACATGAGATGCACTGACTCACTGTCATCATAACATCACGAAGCACTGACTCCCTGACTGTCATCATAACATCGAGATGCACTGACTCCATGTCCTCATCACATTAAGATTTACTGACTCAGCTGGACGATATTGCCCAAACTGTCTTCAGTTGAAACGCTTGCGTGGATGTTTTCAGTTGTTTACTTTGCTTTCAACTTGTTTACTTCTTTAACGTTTCTAGGAAGAGAGAGAGTGAGAGAGCGAGAGGGACACACTGTGCTGCTGTGATTCTCTGGATATATTTCAGTGTGGGGAGTTGAGGAGTGTTCCTGTGTCAGCCTGGGTCTCTTGTGAGAGCCCATATGTGGTCAAGCGCTGCAGTCGTCCTCTTTCAGCACAGACCAGACCATGGTTTAGATATGGAAATAGACACCACATTTTGGATGCGGGTTGCATTGCTACCACAGTAATGTTTTCGAGTTTAAATGCAGAGAATATTCCACCACATTCTTTATCTTAAGGGAATTTCTTCGCTAAACTTTATCGTCAAATATTGACATTTTAATAGGCATTCAGTTGTGTATAAGGATGTTGTATTACCACATAGCTGGTAGCTGTCTGTGATGTGGGCTTACAGTTGTCCCCTTTTCGCTTTGCCTGCAGTCTATTACCGAGCGCTGGTCAACTTCACCAACTCCCTGGTGTACGGCCCCGAGCTGGAGGACATCTTCTCTACCGGCTTCACCGAGATCTCCGACGCGGTGGTGGACACGGTAGGGCCCGCCCTACACCTACATCACCCCAGGGCCCTGCACTCGGATAGGGAGGGCCCTAGCCCTGGGTTCACCCCAGGGGTAGGGCCCTCCTTGTCCGTGGGTACACCCGGCGCAGATCGCTACAGATAAACACAACTCCAACATTGAATAACATTTAATGACTTTGAATGTATTTATTTATAAGTTATGCTTTATTTGACATGCAGTTATTTATCAGCTGTATTCTTCTTATTAAAAATAATGAATGATGTACTGTCTTGCCTTTTTAATGTTGAAATGTTTATGAGGCTACTATTGACATTATCTTTATCCTATGGTTAGGCGAAACATAATTTTGGCATCAATAAACAGTGTTTAACTTATAAATCGTACCCCCCCATTTTAAAACCATGATGGGTGATGGCTTTAAAGTAAATGTGCACGTGTGTTTTTTGAACTTTTCCACACTGTATGCATTACTCTCTCTCTCTCTCTCTCTCTCTCTCTCTCTCTCTCTCTCTCTCTCTCTCTCTCTCTCTCTCTCTCTCTCTCTCTCTCTCTCTCTCTCTCTCTCTCTCTCTCTCTCTCTCTCTCTCTCTCTCTCTCTCTCTCTCTCTCTCTCTCTCTCTCTCTCTCTCTCTCTCTCTCTCTCTCTCTCTCTCTCTCTCTCTCTCTTCCAGCTGGAGTCTGAGTATAACAGGATTCCAGGAGTTCAGACAGTCAGCGTAGTTCTCATAAAGTAAGAACATACACTGCGCGCTAAATCTTGTCTGTGTATGTGTGTGTGTGTGTGTGTGTGTGTGTGTGTGTGTGTGTGTGTGTGTGTGTGTGTGTGTGTGTGTGTGTGTGTGTGTGTGTGTGTGTGTGTGTGTGTGTGTGTGTGTGTGTGTGTGTGTGTGTGTGTGTGTGTGTGTGTGTGTGTGTGTGTGTGTGTGTGGGGTTGTATGTGTGTGGGTGTGTGTATGTGTGCGTGTTTGTATCTGTGTGTGTGTGAGTGTGAGTGTGTGTGACACCCCTCTGGTTCATAAAACACCGCTGGGGATATCACTGCTGTCTCCGGGTCTTAACACAAAGTGAATTTGATTCTTTAC
>OLKM01000051.1:614889-625947 GCA_900291075.1 Melanogrammus aeglefinus
CACAAGGGAGCAGGATTAAACATACACGCTGTAATATCTACCCCGGCCACAGAAGGCAGCATCTTTAAGACAGACGCGGAATCCGCAGCTAAGACGTCACATAGGCCACGCCCACTTCACATAGGCCACGCCTACCTGGCCTATTCACAGCGCCGGGAGCCAGAGGAGGTCAGAGAATCGTAGGCGCCCCGCAGAGAGCCTCGGGCCTAAGCCCAGGGCTCGAAGTAGCTCAGGGTGTTTCTCTCTCACGCGATACAATTCCCTCCCTTTTGCTTCATAGTTACCTTACCGAAATACTTAAACAAATAAAGTGAGTTAAAAGCGACCCGTTTAAACTACTTTCAACAAGAGCACGACAGCCTAGCCTAGCCTAGCCTAGCTCCTCCACCCAACAAGCTGTATTACCGCAGACTAGAGGACGGCTCAGGTAGCCTAGCCTAACCACTCCACCCAACAATCTGTATTACCGTAGAGGACGGCTCAGGTAGTCTAGCCGGCCTATCTCAGGTAGCCTAGCGGGTGTAGAGAGCTCCTCCACCCAAAAAACAGTTATAACGTAGAGGACGGCTCAGGTAGCCTAGGGGGGGGGGGGGGGGGGGGTTAGCGCTCCTCCACCCAACAAACTGTATAAACGTAGAGCCTTTGATTATATTGAACACTTTCGGATATCGTAGGGTTCACCTTGAATAAGATCATGAAATAAAAACACAAGTACAATTCTGGTCCATTTATCTCAAATGCTATAATATAATAATAATATAATGCATATATACATCCACATCCACTATATCCCATATATTGGCAGCTAAAAAAAAGCAATAGCTGAGATCCATGGCTATTCCTCCCAGTGCTGTGTAGCTCCAACCGGAGCGTAGCACCACCACCAGCACCATGGCTAGGCACCAGCAACATGGCTCGTGTTATAAGACATTTAACCCCAACACTGTGTACACAAAGGGGACTGTCCGGACGGCCAATTCGGCGTGGAGGGCCGCTGTGTGTCCTGCTTCTGCGCCGGCATCACCAAGACCTGCCAGGCCACCGGCCGCTACCGCAACCGCATCACCCTGCGCTTCAACCAGGAGGACAACCAGCGAGGTGCAGCCACTGGTGGATGTATACGACATATTCAGGGGGGCTCATGCTGTGCAGTAGTCGATGTTGGCCTTTGATATGTGTGGAGGACAATCTAAACAAAAAGCGGTTATGGTACAATTTTATTTATATATTATAAATATTGTATATTTAAAATATAATTGTGGAGTGTTGGTGGTGAGGACTGGTTTGAACCTGTTGTGCATTGATTCAACAGGTGTCCAATCTGAGCTTATCAGTCTGTCTCGGGCCAGGGGGGGGCTGGCCTCAGTTAGTTTTTTGCCATTCGTTATTTGGCAAAAAATAAATGTGTTTCTGTCTCTCACTGTGACTCTCTCTCTCTCTCATTTTGTCGTGAAGGAGTGAATGTCACCTACCAGTCACGGCCAGGCACCCCTCCCCTCTCCCCCACTCAGCTGCTCATTAACCCGGAGTTGGAGGAGTTTCAGCTGGTCGACCTATCACGCCGCTTCCTCATCCTCGACTCCTATTGGACGCTGCCTCGCCAGTTTCTGGGCAACAAGGTAAAGCAAAAGTTGACTTGGCGTGGCCCCCTCACTGACGTCATTGTATAATCGTATCTTCAAACGTTATGTTCAGGGTAATTATAAGTTGGTAAGTTACCGTGACTTTAAAGTTTAATTGCGTTGCCATGGCTGCTACAGGTCACTTTGTTTCAAATACCAGAAGCAAACATTATACTTAAAGGAGAAATCCGGTGTTAAATGGCTCCTGACGAGCTGGCTGACGCCGCCATCGCTGTGTGCATGAATGGGTGAATGTAAGGCAAAAAATTGTAAAGCGATTTGGGTATAAATGCAGTACATTTACCCCCTACTCACCCACCTCCCCCCCGCTGTGTGTGTGTGTGTGTGTGTGTCCAGGTTGACTCGTACGGAGGCTCTCTGAAGTACAAGATCCGCTACACGCTGGCCCGCGGCCTGACGGAGCCCGAGGAGAAGCCCGACGTCCTCCTGGTGGGGAACGGGCGGAGGCTGGTGTATCGCCGGGGCAACCCCACCCCCGCCCGCGTGGTCAACCAGAAGGAGATCCATTTCACTGAAGTAGGTCTTCTCATTGACGGGACAGTGACGGGTACCAGGGCTGGTCAGACCGTCCCATGGGGGGGACCTGCCCACTGTTTTGTTTTGTCTGGACTAGCAGAACGGTTTGATATATTAATAATGATGCTTAGCTATAAAGTATAATATGAGTTCAAAGGAAGGCATTGACTGGTAGTCTTGAGGTCCATATCCTTCAGAGTTGATACAGGGTTCTATACAAGGTACTAGATGGATAAATACGAGGTTCACATGTGCCCATGTAGAAGGTTTCATTTCTGTATGTAGGTGAGGAATGTCATGAACACAAAGACCTCAGAGTGTAGTAATATGTGTCCTAGACCAGTGTACTAGCTTGTACTATAACATGGGTTCTGTCAGGACCACTGCTCTAGTGGACTAGCTTGTACTATAACATGGGTTCTGTTGGGTTCTGTCAGCTATAACATGGGTTCTGTTGGGTTCTGTCAGGACCACTGGCAGCAGTCCAACGGCAGGTCGGTGAGCCGGGAGGAGCTGCTCATGACCCTGGCCAACCTGGACACCATCAACATCCGCACGGTCTACGACAACCACATGGTGAGCGTGGCTCTCAGCGACATCATCATGGACACCACCAGCGTGGCGTTCACCACGCACGGGCACGCCAAGGACGTAGAGGAGTGCAGGTGAGGACAGGTCTACTGTGGGGAAACTGGGATCTTATCTGTTCATTTATCTGTGTGTGTGTGTGTGTCTGTCTGTCTCTCTGTCTGTCTGTCTGTCTGTCTGTCTGTCTGTCTGTCTGTCTGTCTAGGAACTTATGTATCAATGTTTTTGTTTCTGTCTGTCTGGCTGTTTGCCTGTCTCTCTATATATTTGTCTGTCTGTCTGTCTGTCTGTCTGTCTGTCTGTCTGTCTGTCTGTCTGTCTGTCTGTCTGTCTGTCTGTCTATATATTTGTCTGTCTGTCTGTCTGTCTGTCTGTCTGTCTGTCTGTCTGTCTGTCTGTCTTGTCTGTCTGTCTGTCTGTCTGTCTGTCTGTCTGTCTGTCTGTCTGTCTCTCTGTCTCTCTGTCTGTCTCTCCGTCTCTCTCTAGAGTGTAACCAGTCTTAGAGACGTAGTGTGGTACTCCTTGATGAGTAACGCTCCTGATGTGACCCCCAGATGCCCTGCAGGCTACACGGGCCTCTCCTGTGAGATCTGCTCCGCTGGCTTCGAGCGCAGCCCCGGCGGCTCCTGGCTGGGCACCTGCGATGGCTGCAACTGCAACGGACATGCCACCGGCTGTGACCCGATCAGCGGAAGCTGTCTGGTGAGAGCCTATGTCCTTCTTGCTAGCTGCCAATCCAAAAACGTGATCATCATTCAACCATTCATTTCTTCAAGATTATTAGTAACGCATGAAGCATATATAAAAAATTGTGTGTGATGCAATGCCCTAATAACAGCATATTAGAAGCACAAGGGGCCGATCACACCTGACTCTTTTTTGAAGGCATTTGTTACTGTTAACAAAGCACCCATGGACCATCTACACCTTCACCTCAGGGTGCACCGGGCACTCGGGCACAAAGCTTGAAGCGATCGCAGCGGAAAAAACACGAGGCACTCACGCAACCTAAAAGCAGCAAACTGAACACTGTGTCTTCCCATCGATAAAAATGACAGAAAACCGGCGGCGGCTGTTAAACCGCAGGTTAAACATGCGTGCGATGTGATCAGGGCCCATACAGGATGTGTCCGGGGTTCTTGAGCTGTGATGATTTCATGGGAAAGAATGAGCAATGTGCCCTCCGCCCCCACAGAGCTGCCAGCACCACACAGAAGGTCCTCAGTGCGATAAGTGTCGACCGGGCTACTTTGGAGACCCCAGCCGAGGTCGCCATGACGACTGCAAGCCCTGCCCCTGCCCATATACTGAGACATCCCGCCGGTATAATGCCGCCACACACGCACACACGCACATGTATGCATACATGCACACACACACACACCACACACACCACACACGCAACACACACACACACAACAACACACCACACACACACACACACACACACACACACACACAAACCACACACACACACACACACACACACACACACACACACACACACACACACACACACACACACACACACACACACACACACACACACACACAATACACAAATGTGGACGCAAACACACAACCAGTAGCAAATACTCATTTGTATATCTGCCTGTGTTTTTGTGTGTGAACTATGAGGAACTTCTTATTTGTAGTTCCCCCAGTGTTAATCTCCCTCAGAGACAGAGCCTTCATTCATTCTTGCCGTCAACTCTTGACCTGTGTCGCTGTCCATTAACACTCTGCTGCCTGCATTCATCTGTGGTGGGGTCTGTGTTGCAGATTCTCTGACACCTGCTTCCTGGACACCGACCTGCAGGCGACCTGCGACGCCTGCCAGCCCGGCTACACAGGGAGACGCTGTGAGAAGTAAGAGGGCGTGGATGTCCAGACATGGCCGCATTAATGTAGTCTGTGTGAATAGGAATATACGGCCCGACTTTGGTGGATTAGACACATGTTGAATCTTGTAGCTTCGGCTTGTCGAGAAAGGAGAGATTGATCGTGGAGAATCTGTTCAAAATGTTGCAACACATAATTCATTTTCACGATTGGTAACTGTGGTGGAAAACATACCGAAATAATGCCAGATCAAAGGTAAACATTATGATCAACTGCTAGAACATTTGCTGACAATATTCCATTCATCGTGTGCTCATAGGTGCGCTCCTGGTTACCAAGGTAACCCTCTGCAGCCCAATGGACGGTGCATTCCTAATCGTGAGTACAGCTTACTCAGTTACTAAAAACTCCCCTTGACCCCCCCTCCCCAGTACAATTACCCCCCCTCTCCCGCTAGGACAGTGGAGCGTGTGCTCACGCTGCAGGAATGCTAAGACGAAGAAACGCCTCCAGGTTGCACCTTCTGACTTTTCCATGTGCCACATATGTTTCCTTCCTTTCTCCTCTCTTCTTTTATCACCTCCCCTCCCCACCTCTCTCCCCTATCGTCGCCTCTCCTCTCCTCCCCTCTCTCCTCCTATCATCTCCTATCTCCTCACCACACTTCTCTCCCCTCATCCTCGGCTCCTCTCTTCTCTCCTCTCCTCTCCTCTCCTCTCCTCTCCTCTCCTCTCCCCCTCCCCTCTCCTCTCCTCTCCTCTCTCCTCTCCTCCTCTCCCTCTCCTCTCTCTCCTCTCCTCTCCTCTCTCCTCTGCTATCCTCTCCTCTCTCCTCTCCTCTGCGTCCTCTCCCTCTCTCTCTCTCTCTCTCCTCTCTCCCTCTCCTCCCTCCTCTCCTCTCCTCCTCCCTCTCCTCTCCTCTCCTCCTCCCTCTTCCTCCTTCCTCTCCTCCTCCCTCTCCTCTCTCCCCTCCTCCCTCTCCTCTCCTCTCTCCTCCTCCTCTCCTCCTCTCCTCTCCTCTCCTCTCCTCTCCTCCCTCTCCTCTCCTCTCCTCTCCTCTCCTCTCCTCTCCGCTCCTCTCCTCAGAGAGCAGCAGATGTGATAGCAGAGGATCATTCAGCTCCAACAGCAGGCCGTGCTCTTGCAAGGTATGGAGTTTTAATGTACCAAGAATGTCATGTTATTCAAATGTCCTATTCATTCCCATGTACATTACATATGTATACACGCACGTGCGTAAGCAGGCCCATTCCCTGTATCATGTTTGCCTGTACATTCCCCTCACCAACGCGGCCCTCTCGATGGCTCGGTGTGTGCAGAACAACGTGGCCGGAGCCCAGTGCGACCAGTGCAAGCCCGGGTCCTTCCACCTGACGGAGGGTAACGCCGATGGGTGCATGCAGTGCTTCTGTATGGGCGTCACCAAGGAGTGTGCCAGCTCCTCCTGGAGCAGGGACCAGGTAAGGCTATCCTTTCCCCTCCATGTAGTCCTGTAGCAGAAGGCTGCTGTTCAATATGTGAGAGAGAGAGAGATAAACTGTGGACTTTCACTCATTCATCAAGTGCTTGATCATGGATCAATGCGATTGACTGCGGACATTTCTTTATTATTCAGAATTATAGCTGTAGAAATATAGATGGAGATTTGCATGTTTACAGATTTATATACAGATGTACAACTAAGCATAAACAGATGTAAAGATATACAGATACAGAGATGTTTTAGATCGTCATCCGTCAGCTATGTGTGTGTGTTTACGCGCTGCGTGTGTGTGCGTGCTTGTGTGTGCGTCTCCCCAGGTCCAGGGGGGCGCCAGCGGGGAGCGCTTCTCCCTGACCAACCTGGCCCAGACGCAGGGCACCTCGGAAAGCCTCTCCCAGACCGGCACCCAGGTGGTGTTCAGCTCCTTTGCCTCCCTGCCCAGCGACACCTACTACTGGGTGCTGCCACAGAGCTTCCTGGGGGACAAGGTGAGGGGACGAGGGAACGTTGGGAAGGGGGAGAGTGGGAGAGTGGAAGGAAGGGAGGGAGGGAGGGAGGGCCGGAGGAGGGCCCCTCCAGTGAAGTCGTCCAGGACAAGCCCAGTCAGGCTGCAGACTCCCCTGCCGCTGCGTGCCGCGGCTTGTCCCCAGGATGGAAAGACGGCGCTAGAAGCACCAGAGGCTCTTCTCTCTCTTCTTGAGCCAGCGTTAGAAATGCACACGCATACGTCTCCGCTGCGGTCATGTGATCTGGTGCCCCCTTTCCCCTCCGGCGGTGTATGGGCCGGTGAAATACCTTCCCCATCACCGAGTGTCGCGAGAGGAGCGTACGCTGCTGTCTGGAGTCGCTGTTTACCATTGTCTCTCTCACTCTCTCTCTTTCTGTCTTTGTCTCTGTCTCTCTCTCTCTGTATCTTCCGCCCTCTCTCCTCATCACTCTCCCTCCCTCTCCTTCTGCCTCTCTCTATCCCCCGCTCCCCTGCCTTTCTCTCCCCCCCCCCTCTCTCTCTCTATCTCGCTCTCTCTCTCTATCTCGCTCTCTCTCTCTCTCTCTCTCTCTCTCTCTCTCTCTCTCTCTCTCTCTCTCTCTCTCTCTCTCTCTCTCTCTCTCTCTCTCTCTCTCTCTCTCTCTCTCTCTCTCTCTCTCTCTCTCTCTCTCTCTCTCTCTCTCTCTCTCTCTCTCTCTCTCTCTCTCTCTCTCTCTGTCTCTCTCTCTCTCTGTCTCTCTGTCTCTCTGTCTCTCTGCTCTCTCTCTCTCTCTCTCTCTCTCCTCTTCTCTCTCGTCTCTCTCTCTCTCTCTCTCTCTCTCTCTCTCTCTCTCTCTCTCTCTCTCTCTCTCTCTCTCTCTCTCTCTCTCTCTCTCTCTCCCTCTCTCCCTCCCTCTCTCTCTCTCTCCACCCCCACCAGGTGACAGCCTACGGTGGGGAGCTGAGCTACACGGTGCGCTATGAGCCGCGCCAGCGCTCGCTGGTGATCGACGGCCAGCCGGACGTGGTCATCCAGGGCAACGGCATCTCCCTGGAGCACCACTCCCAGTCCCGGGTCAGCCCGCGCACCCCCGTCACCGTGACGGTGACCTTCAGGGAGGTGCGTTGGTTTTTGTTCCTCCAGCTATTGCCGTACAGCAGGGAACCTTAGTAGGTATGAGTCATGTAGAAGGAGGCCTTGCCAGACAGGTGAGGTAATGGTTCGCGTGAAGGAGTCGTCAATGAAATAAAAGATGGACTTCGGATCCCGAGGGAAGCTGAACTGCGACGTTTGCTCTCGTTTTTCATGCTCATAAACCATATCCCGTTTATATGACACGCATACAACAGGATACAATCGCCCTCATTAACCCTCAAGGGGAAACGGAGCCGCCAACGTACCTTCATGAACGTGAAAAAGAAGGTTAATAGACCTGTGAGACAACACAACAACACAGGCAAACCGTCCCAGAGGAGGGTCACCGTAGAGCAACGCCAAGGCCAGCATCATCACGGCAAACATGACTCCACCAGAACACTAGGCGCTTTACAATACAGGTTCACCTGCAACAGTGGACCTTCCATAGGTCCCCTGTTGTTCCCTCCTGAAGGCAATTCATTCACCCCCCCCCCTGCCAGGCCGCTTGGCGCCGCACCGACGGCCAGCCCTGCACCCGGGAGCACCTTCTGATGGCCCTGGCTGACATCACCGTCTTCATGATCCGAGCCACCTACGCCGACAGCATGGCCGAGAGCAGGTAGGCCTGTCGTTTGACCTCCAGTGCACGTGAGAGGCTATGCTTCGTACGCGTGCCGCGGATCTGCGACATTAGCTCTGTTTGCTGGGAACCATCTGTCGGACCATTGATTACTTTCCCCCCCCCCAAATTCAGACAAAAAGAATGACGCACATCCTTGAACAATGATGTGGATGGCCGTCCAGTAGTCGATGGATGTTGATGGCCCAACACTCTAGTAGAAGACTATTGACTAATGACTAATGTGTGTTGTGAACAAACACACATTAAGTCTCCTACTAGAGTGTTGGACATATTAAGGCAGCAATCTTTTATTAGAAAACAAAACAAGCTTGCGATCCGACACCCCTTGAACTGAAGGCCTTGGTGAACGTGGGAGGCTGGGGAGGAAGGATTTGGGTCGGGTTAACCTGGCATTGGTGTGTGTGTGTGTGTGTGTAGTGTGTGGCTGTGTGGTGCGTGTGTCCGGATGTGATGTGTGTGTGGTGTGTGGTGTGGTGTGTGTGTGTGTGTTGTGTGTGTGTGGGTGTGTGTGTGTCTGTCTTACAGCATTCCACAGATCAAGATGAGGAGCTAATCCGGCTCGTCCCAAATTCATACTTCTACGGGTGCACGAAGCGGGCCCTGGAGGTGGAAGAGTGTGCCTGTCCTCAGGGCTACAGAGGGCCCTCTTGCCAGGTACACACACACAAACACACACATACATCTAACCATGTGTATCAAATTTACCACACACACACAACACACCACACAAAACTACACACACACACACCACACCAACCACACACACAACCACACACCCACACACACACACACACCACACACACACACACACACACACACACACACACACACACACACACATACATACATACATAGTCTGAGAAGCCTGAGGGAAACCCCCAGACGACTGGAGACCTGTCATAATTCATTACCCTGCTGAACAAAGAGGTGTTGTGTGTTCCCTGACAGTTCTGCTTCATTGTTCTTTCTTGTTCACATTTCATTGTGGTTGTTTTTCCCTTATTGCAGGAGTGCGATACAGGCTACACCCGCACAGGCTCCGGCCTGCTGTACCTGGAAACTGCGAGGAGTTGGTCCTGCACAACGGACACGCAGCAGGTTGTGACCTGGACCACCGGCTCGTGTTTTGGTAAGTTGCCACTGTTTTTGCGCCCTTCGTGTTCTCTGTGACAACACAAGCCGGTCCTCACTTTGAATCTCTGCAGCGGAATGCGCACTAATGGCTTTTCTCGATGCGCAAACATATTGGATGCGCGCTTCTACTATTATTCACCCCGCTCACTGAGTGTGTTGTGTGTGTGTGTGTGTGGTGTGGTGTGTGTGTGTGTGCGTTGTGTGTGTGTTGTGTGTGTGTGTGTGTGTGTGTGTGTGTGTGTGTGTGCTGGTGTGTGTGTTCTGATCACACAGCAATGCCTCCATAACAACCGTCCGTTGCGCCAAGGTGCGAGCAATGACCTTCCTCGTGTTTCTATGGAGACCATTGTGACGGTGGAGCTGAGGCCCTGCAAGCCTCTGCCCCCTGTCAAGGATCCAGGTGAGTCTTCAGGAATAAACCTCCATACCGGACAGCACCATTCTGTACCACACCGTACCATTCCAAACCAGGCCGCACCATTCCAAACCAGGCCGCACCATTCCAAACCAGGCCGCACCATTCCAAACCAGGCCGTACCATTCCATCCAAAACCGTACCATTCCATACCAGACCAGACAAGACCATACCATTCCAAACCATTCCAGATGGTACCATTCCATTTCTCAGACCTCACCTTTCATTTCCCTAACAGACCTGTATCATCCCACACCAAGGACTGTAACAACCATACCACACTAGGGCCATACTTACCCATGACCCATCACACCTTGATATTCTGAGAATTATATAAAAAAATTGCGGATGTAGAACAACTTACCTTGCAACCCCTTCTGCAGATCCTGTTATCTGGATTCGGCGGTATGCCCACATGTTGAAAGCTTGTCCTCCCCGGCTACACAGGTCCGTCGTGTGAAGTTAGAGTCTGTCTGTCGTCTGTCTGTCTGTCTTGTGCTGTCCTGTCTGTCTGGTTGTCGTCTGTCTGATCTGTCTGGTGTCTGTCTGTCTGTCTGTTCTGGTCTGTCTGTCTTCACCTCTGTCTGTCTGTCTGTCTGCTGTCTGTCTGTCTGTCTGTCTGTCTGTCTGTCTGTCTGTTCTGTCTGTTCTGTCTGTTCTTGTCTGTCTGTCTGTTCTGTCTGGTTCTCTGTCCATCGCTTTTCTACTCTCTTTCCCCCCTTTCTTCTCTCCCTGTCTTCCCAGTATTTGAAGCATCGGATACACTGCCAGGGTTGTGTCGTGGGGGGGTTGTTCTGCAAGGCTTGTGGTGTACAGTGGACCGATAGGAGCGGCCAATCACGGCCACAACATTCTTGGCAAGTTCTTGAAGGTTCTTCTTGAGCTCGAACCTTGTTTGTATGCTTCACTCTTTCCTCTCGGACTCCGAGGCTCTGGCTTTCTTTTTTTAGTTTGATTTTCCTGCGGCAATGATAGTAGATCCCAGGTGATTACTGGAGTTCTATCTTCTTCTTTCTAGTCAGAATGGTGATGCACTGTAATCGATATTTACATATCCAATTATTATCAATTTGTTAGATTACAACTATGCGCGGCGTTCGACACTAACCACAACGCTTACTCGAGCAATGTTCTCACTCCTGCCACCAATGCCTTCTCTTTCTCTCAACGTCAAACTGCTCTGCGCCTTCA
>OLKM01000051.1:631007-681306 GCA_900291075.1 Melanogrammus aeglefinus
CCCTGCCAGGCCGCCTGGCGCCGCTACCGACGCCAGCCCTGCACCCGGACGGAGCACCTTCTGATGGCCCTGGCTGACATCACCGTCTTCATGATCCGAGCCACCTACCGCCGACATCATGGCCGAGAGCAGGTAGGCCTGATCGTTTGACTCCAGTGCACGTGAAAAGAGGCTATGCTTCGTACGCGTGCCGCGGGATCTGCGACATTAGCTTCGTTTGCATTAGCTGGGAACCAATTCTGATCGCGACCATTGATTACTTCCCCCCCCCCCAAATTCAGAGAAAAAGAATGACGCACATCCTTGAACAATGATGTGGATGGCCGTCTAGTAGTCGATGGATGTTGATGGCCCAACACTCTAGTAGAAGACTATTGACTAATGACTAATGTGTGTTGTGAACAAACACACATTAAGTCTCCTACTAGAGTGTTGGACATATTAGGCAGCAATCTTTTATTAGAAAACAGCTTGCGATCCGACACCCCTTGACTGAAGGCCTTGGTGACGTTGGGAGGCTGGGGAGGGAAGGATTTGGGTCGGGTTAACCTGGCATTGGTGTGTCTGTGTGTGTGTGTGCACAAGACCACTCTCCAATGTGTGTGTGGGGTGTGTGTGTAGTGTGGTGTGGTGTGGGTGTGGGGTGTGTGTGTGTGTGTGTGTGTGTGTCGTGGTGTGATGTGTGTCTGTCTACAGCATCTCAGAGATCAAGATGGACATCGCTGTCCCACATTCTACGGGTCACGAGCGGGCCCTGGAGGTGGAAGAGTGTGCCTGTCCTCAGGGCTACAGAGGGCCCTCTTGCCAGGTACCACACAGCAAGAAACACACACATTTAAACATCATCAAACATGTAATAAATACACACACACACACACACACACACACACACACACACACACACACACACACACACACACACACACACACACACACACACACACACACACACACACACACACACACACACACACACACACACACACACACACACATACATACATACATAGTCTGAGAAGCCTGAGGGAAACCCCCAGACGACTGGAGACCTGTCATAATTCATTACCCTGCTGAACAAAGAGGTGTTGTGTGTTCCCTGACAGTTCTGCTTCATTGTTCTTTCTTGTTCACATTTCATTGTGGTTGTTTTTCCCTTATTGCAGGAGTGCGATACAGGCTACACCCGCACAGGCTCCGGCCTGTACCTGGGAACCTGCGAGAGGTGTGCCTGCAACGGACACGCCAGCAGGTGTGACCTGGACACCGGCTCGTGTCTGGTAAGTTGCACTGTTTTGCGCCCTTCAGTTCTCTGTGAACACAGCCGGTCTCACTTTGATCTCTGCAGCGGAATGCACTAATGGTTTTCTGGCGAATCCCAACATGTGGACGCTTTACTATTATTCACCGCTCACTGAGTGTGTGTGTGTGTGTGTGTGTGTGTGTGTGTGTGTGTGTGTGTGTGTGTGTGTGTGTGTGTGTGTGTGTGTGTGTGTGTGTGTGTGTGTGTGTGTGTGTGTGTGTGTTCCTGATCAACAGCAATGCCTCCATAACACCGCTGGGCCAAGGTGCGAGCAATGTCTTCCTGGTTTCTATGGAGACCCTGTGACCGGTGGAGCTGAGGCCTGCAAGCCCTGCCCCTGTCAAGGATCCAGGTGAGTTCAGGAATAAACCTCCATACCGGACAGCACCATTCTGTACCACACCGTACCATTCCAAACCAGGCCGCACCATTCCGAACCAGGCCGCACCATTCCAAACCAGGCCGCACCATTCCAAACCAGGCCGCACCATTCCAAACCAGGCCATACCATTCCATCCAAAACCGTACCATTCCATACCAGACCATACCATTCCATGCCAGACCGAACCATTCAATAACAGAACGTACCATCCCATACCGTACCAGACAAGACCATACCATTCCATACCATTCCAGATGGTACCATTCCATTTCAGACCTCACCATTTCATTCCATACAGACTGTATCATCCCACACCAGACTGTAACAAACCATACCACTAGGGCATAACTTACCATGCCAATCCACACCGTGGATATTCTGAGAAATTATAAAAAAAATTGGATGTGAAACTATTACCTTGCAACCCCTTCTGCAGATCCTGTTATCTGGATTCGGACGGTATGCCCACATGTGAAAGCTGTCCTCCCGGCTACACAGGCCGTCGCTGTGAGAGGTAGAGCTGTCTGTCTGTCTGTCTGTCTGTCTGTCTGTCTGTCTGTCTGTCTGTCTGTCTGTCTGTCTGTCTGTCTGTCTGTCTGTCTGTCTGTCTGTCTGTCTGTCTGTCTGTCTGTCTGTCTGTCTGTCTGTCTGTCTGTCTGTCTGTCTGTCTGTCTGTCTGTCTGTCTGTCTGTCTGTCTGTCTGTCTGTCTGTCTGTCTGTCTGTCCATCGCTTTCCTACTCTCTTTCCCCCCTTCCTTCTCTCCCTGTCTTCCCAGATTGACAGCTGGATACACTGGCCAGGGTTGTTGTCGTGGGGGGGTTGTTCTGCAAGGCTTGTGGTGTACAGTGGACGGATAGGAGCGGCCAATCACGGCCACACATTCTTGGAGTTTTGAAGGTGTTTTGGGATGCAACCTTGTTTTGTATGTGCACTCTTTCCTCTCGGACTCCGAGGCTGCTGGATTGCGGTTTGTTTGTTTTCCTGGGCAATGTAGTGAAGTAAGAGTGTATGGATGTCTCATACTCTCTTTCCTAGTCAGAATGGTGATGCATTGTATGATATTTCATATCATATTCTTATCATATTTGTATAGATTATAATAGGCGGGTCTGTAGAACAAACGTTACTCGAGAATGTTCCTTCACTCGCCACCGATGCCTTCTCCTTCAACACAAACTGCTCTGCGCTTCAGCTCGTACGCTTGGCTGGTTGGGTAGTCTGTATCTGGAATCGGCTGGCTTATGGGTTCTGTGGACGTGTGTGTGTATGTGTGTGTGTGTGGAGTGAGTGTGTACGCAGAGACACACGGTTTGTAACCTGGGTCTCTGCGGCATAAATGCAGACAAAGTGACATTTATGAAGATGGTAGGCTTGTCAGGGGATCCTTGCTGCTCCTTTTGTCCCTCGAAACCCAAAAAAACCTCACCATTTTGAAACTGATCCTGTCTCCCTCCGTCCCCGCCAAAGACGCACGGCGGCGGGCCCCACGGACACTTGCGACCCCTTCCAGCAGGGCCAGCTTGAGGGGTTCCTCCCCTTGGGCTGCAACGCGGAGGCCGTGTTCAATTTCAGCCTGGACCTGGACCTCACCCCCTACGGCAGTGGGAGCGGCGACGACGACGACGCCGGCGACGACGGGGAAGACCCCCGCAAGCTGGCCACCACCCGAAAACCGGCGCCCACCAAGTCTGTGTCCCACTACCGCACCACCCGCGCCGTCGCCACGGAGCCCTCGGTCCCCCGAGTCCCCGCCACGGACCCCGCGGCCGTCGTCCCCGTCACCCGCCGCCGGTTGCCCCCCAGGCTGCCGCCCCGCATCACGGTCAGCCCCGAGGAGAGCGGCAGGCCAGCTTCCAGCAGCTGCTGCGCCTGCACCTCAACACCTTCAACCACCGGCTGAGCATGCTGGAGAGCAACACGCTGGACATGAAGGACAGCATCCGCCTGATGACGGAGCAGCAGGGCCGCCTCAGCACGCAGCTGGAGGGGCTGTCGGCGCTCAGGCCCGTGCCCGAGAGGCAGGGGAAGGTGGAGTTGCTGGAGAAGAACTACGGGGACATGGGGTCCCGCCTGAGCCGGCTGGAGGGCCGGCTGGAGATCCTCATCGACGGGTTCACCGCGCTGGCCCAGGAGATGAACAAGATGAAGCGCCACAGACACCAGGAGCGGAGGGCGGAGCCCGTCCTGCACAGCGGGGCCCTCCCGTTCGGCAGCCCCGTGTCGCCGGAGTGGGACTCGGCCGTGGTGACGGTGACGGGAAGGCCGCTGATGCGTGTGGCCACCTCGGCTCAGAGTATACCCCCGCCCCGCGTTACGGTTCGCAGACCCGCCTCCACCGCCACGCCGGAACGGAGGCAGAGGCTGACCGCCACGACCAGGACCATACGCCTTCCTGTCAAAAAGTCGAACAAGGTCACCAGAAGCCATGTCGTTATCAAGCCCCCCGCCAAGTCGAAGGTCTCACCGGGTAAGTCCAGGGAAAGTTCAGAGCAGAAGACACGGGCTAGAGCAACGCCTGTGAAAAAGGGAGCAACTAGCAAAGGATATGCCCTCCCAAAAACAACAACAACAACAACAGAACGACCTCAAGTGATAAACAAAGTAAAGGAAAGACAAGCCACCGCAAAATTCCAACTGGAACCACCGGCTCATAAAGCCAAGCAACCACCGAAAAAAACACAAGTAGCTAAGCAAAGTAAGTTGGATAGTAAAAAAGGAGCACCGCAAAGTGAGAGAAACGCTGGGAAAGAGAAGTCTTTTCGATCGGACTCACCCCATGTAAAGAGGGCACAGAAAGTCGTCCAGAAGGCAATGCCTAAGCCGAAGACCAAAACCATGCAGGAAAAAAAAGCAGATCACAAGAAGGAAATGTTGCACAGAGTCAGGTCAGTCTCCAGGAAGGCGAGGGTCACAACCACGATTAAGCCTCCTAAGACCACAGCTTCTAAGCTAACCAAGACAACCAAGACAACCACGAGACGAAAGCCCAAATCTGCACCAGTTAAAAAGAAGCAGCGCCAAAAGAACACAGATTCTAATTTGGGTGTCTTGGACCTTCTCCAGCTCTTACAAGAAGACAAGAGGTCTAGAAAAGGAAAGACAATCCAAGATGGCTCTCTCCATGTTGTTTTAGGAAGGCTGGCCATTCCTATCAGAATCATCCCAGATGATTAAAGGTTCTCACTTTGTGGAACTTTTATGTATGTATATATCTGTTGATTATTAATGTAAGAATATGACTGATTAAACTTTATGAAGGCATGCCATTTACTTTATTTCACATATGTTTAAATTTTATATTTTGTAGGAACCATTTTATGAAATACTTTTAAGCAACATACTTTTATGTAAAAGAAATGACCAAAACAATTGCACCAAATCCTGCTATGAAGATACACCTGATCAGAAGTACCTGTCATTTGTAAAAAAAAAAAAATACTCCACATGGCTAAACTACCTCAAGTATGTCTAGTTCTTAGTCATTTCAAAACCCCTTTCAACTGACCCCATTTATTTTTGTATAATATATTGTCCTATCAAACAATACAGCTATTACCCTAGAACAGAATCACATCGCCAAGTTGTATAACGCTTGCAAAGATTAGCATTATGTTAATGCAAATTAATGGGGATTCATACAATTCCTCAAAGTTTGTCAAACTAGGAGATGTAAGGCTCTTCTAGGGTACCATTAGGTTGACAGGATCTCCGGGAGTTGTTGTAATGACGGTTGAGGAAACTTGGTTTCAGAAATAAGCAAGACCACATTATAGATTGTCTTTGAGCTTGATATCCTACCTGTAAAGCTTCTTCCAGGCTGTGTCACACCACTGCTCAAGCCTGGCGCACAAAGCAGAAGCAGAACACATCTTGCGCCCCTTCACACTGAATACATATTAAATCCCACGCAGACTCGACGCCAACGACATTTGAGCCTGCGCTGGAAAAACGCTCTCCACTCGGGTGATAGGTTAAGCTCCGCCCACAGTGTGGAGGCGCTCATTGATTGAAATCGGAGGGAGCGGCCAAAGCAGATGTGTATCATGCTTGGGTGCTGAGCTCTGGTGTGAAACGGCCTTCATACAACAAGCCATTTGTATTCATCGATATACCCTGAAAATACACTAGTAACTCCTCATTTAGTTTGTTTTGTCAGTATTGTGTATGTACTGTATGTAGTACCATTTCTCCCTTACTGTAATACGGATCATAAAAGGCATAGCAAAAAGGATAAAGAGGTTGATCTTCTATAAGAAAAGCTGTGCAGCCGTGTTGCGTTTCTCTGAAGCCCGTTTGTAGCGTTCACGTCTCCTAGGAGCGGTCTGTTGGCTGTTGACCTGTGGACCTGCCAGAGGACAGGGGAGGTAAGACCAGGGGCCAGAGGCTTTGCTAGGGGCACGGGGCACCTTGCTCCGCGATATTAAGACGGTCTTAATATGTCACCCGGGGGGGGTTTTCATGTCTTCTCTTCTTTGCATTGTCGCTGTAGCTTGGCTGGTGCTTCTCTGCTGTGTCTTGGGCGTGATGATCTCAATCTGCCCTGATATGCGTCGGTGGAGTTCTGGGGGAACCCTTCAAAAAAACATTTGGAGTTTAGTGTTATTGTTATTGTGTTCTGGCTTGAGAGATCGGACCGACGTTCATCTTCTGTTTTAGTTACAATTTTTGGGGGAACTCTCGAGTCATTGTTTGTGTATGTTATCCCGACTGCTGGCTGCCCATTGTCCAGTTTTGAAGTGGGGATTCAGTATAAAAAAAGAATTGCTATCTACTTGTGATCATTTTCAACACATAAACATTAGCTCACTTTCCTCCAGGCTATAATAAAACCACTTCAGATTGGAGTCTGCGTCGCTGCTTGATTGGTGATTGATGGTCCGGGGTTAAGAGGCGTCTTCAGGCCGTGGCACATCACACTTATCTCTCTCCGGGCAGACTTTCCCCCGTTTCCTGTCTCTTTGTCTTTGTGTATGAAAAGCCTGCATCCTCTCGTGGGTGGAAATATTGACTTTCATGTCTTGACGTCTTTCAGCCTTTTTTTTTTTTCTTTTTCAGATGTGCTGCTGGTTACACTGGCAACCCGCAGCTTGGACAGACGTGCGTCGAGGTCAATGGTGCGTACGTTCCTCCGAAAAAACGACTTGATTAATATGTTGTCAGGATCAGGAGTCTTCCCTCAAATGACTTGGTACTTGGCAACCAAAAAAACTAAAGCTAATGCACAACCAGCATGACATGCCGAGGGCAGATGGATAAAACTAATCGTTTGGATTTTAACATGTTAGAAATCCACTTAATCTTCTCTTAGTAGGACTGCCCCCTATTATGGCTTCTCGCTCATGGTCTCTTCCTTTTTCCCCACTTAGTCTTTTGGTAGATTCCTTCCTAGGGGTTTAGTGTTGTGGGATGCTGTCAAATATGGGCCTGTGAGTCCCTTTGAGGTCATACTTGTATTTCCAACTAGGCTGTATAAACAAACTTGTCCTGAGGAGTTGTTCCAGAATAATAATCTTCTACGTGGCTGGCCTCTTTTAGGTAACTGCTATAACTGTGACCAAAGAGGTACTGTTGGCTGCAATGGAGGAGCTTGTAACTGTAAGGTAGGCATCCAATATTAAAATGTATCACTTTTCTACTGCAGCTAATGACTCCATTAAGACTCACAGAAATATCTGGCCTAGAAAGGCAATCCACCCAGGGTATTTTTTTCAAAAGTAAGTCATTGTCTGAAAATGTGATAACTCTAACTGTAACTGACAAAGTGACATAATGACATGGTGTAAGCTTAAGTATGTGTCAAACTTGTTCCTTCATCAATGTCAAAGCAAAACAAAAAGAAAATATCTGTTTATCACAAAGTATTGATACAATGGTCGATGGTGTTCAGATGAACGTCGAGGGCTCATCTTGCTCCAACTGCAAGTCTGGAACCTTCCACCTCAGCCCGGACAACAAAGATGGCTGCCTGTCTTGCTTCTGTATGGGCGTGACTCAGCTGTGTTCCAGCTCCACCTACTACAGAGACCTGGTAAGGCCTTCGGATCTCACAACACTTTTCAGCAGCTGGGGAGAGCAAACACCACTTTCACCACTTTCTCCTCACTTACAACACAAAACCCTGCCAAAACATTCAACAAATTCGAAACAAGGAAACAAATAATCAGACAATCATTTATTAAGCGGCAACATCCGGAACAAATGGTCCAAATATGCTACAACAGCCTCTGGTATTCTTGTTACTATTTTTCGTGCTTCTCCTCTTCCACCAATGCATAGGCCCTCTGAATATATTATTCATTTTTATTTTCATCTGTGTTGCTGAACTTCTTCGCTATAATAAACGTATTATTATTATTAGTATACAGCTGTCTGATCCCCCAGAGCTGAGTTTGACTGTGCTGTGTCTGTGTGGCCAGGTCTCCTCCGTCTTCACTCCAGGGAACTTCCAGGACTACGCCCTGGTGAACCGCCAGCGAACCAACCGCATCACCTCTGGCTTCTCCGTGGAGGTGTCCACCGACGGCACACAGCTCTCCTACAGCAACTTTGACTACCTGAACCAGGAGCCCCACTACTGGCAGCTGCCCGGAGCCTACCAGGGAGACAAGGTTAGTATCCGTGTAGCAGTAGGGACTGGTGACTGATGGACAACAGAGACGTTGAGCAACAACGTGGAGCTGCTTTTAAAGGACTTCCCCCCCCGAGGAGCAGCCGGGATTCTCTTAGATTCCCCGATGTGGGCGTTTCTCACACTCCACCCTCCTTCCTGTTCCCAAGCCCACTTTTCTTGCATTTTATAACAGCCTGCAAATCTTTCCTTTTCCAAGCAAGGCCACGCAAACTGCCATCTTCTTCTAATGCTTTTTTTAATACGTTTTTCTGCAAAACAAGTTCAAAGGAGTTTTATTATTAGTTTGGATTACGAAGCCAGGTTGAGCATTGAGTCGGAAGATCGGATTTGTTGATCGATGATGATGATTTATTCCTTGTTTGTTTGCTTTCTTTCTTTTGGGATTCGCTCGTCCGCTCTGTAGAAGCGCTCACTCTTGGCACGCACTAAACGCGCCAAACAGGTAATGCCGATCAGTGGTCGCCTGCGTTTTGACTGTCAAACGACCAGACGGAATTTGACAATGATTTTCTTTAGTGTTGAGCATGGGAGTGCCGTGATATGACCCTTGAAATTGCATTGTGGAGCTGCGCTGTTAAAATCCATCGACAGTGTTTTGCTAGTAAGCACTTGTTGCTAAATTCCTTAACAACTGGTGACACTTCCACAAGCATCAGCTTGTTTCCATGGGAACCACTCACACCACCGTCAGACCACACAGGGAACTAGTGTGTCTAGCATGTCGAAGGAAGTCTCTTCCTGCACCGTGCACACTCCCTCTGCATCTCATACCCGTAGAAATGGGAGGAAATGACCTCATTCCACTGGATGTCCCCCCCGGCCTTTTGTCGGTGTCTGTGTGTGTGAGTGTGTGTGTGTGTGTCTGTATAGCTGCATGTGTGTGATTTACAAACAAGGGGCGGTTAGGCATGTGAAGGCCTGTGTGTTTCCAAACTTGCCGGCCGGCGCGATGGTTGTGATTAGGTCTCTCGCAGGCCTTCCTCCGTGGTGATGTGTGTGTCTGCAGTCTGAACGTCCCCCTCCATCTGGGAACACTTTGAGGTCTGTGCTTGTGTACGGCAGTAGTCTCGGTTTGAAGAGCATGTCACAACCCCCCTTCCACACACACGCACACACGCACGCACACACACACACAAACACACACACACACGCACACACACACACGCACACACGCTCGTGGATGTATTGTGGATGGCTTGGTGGAATCCTTTGTGTGTAGCTGTACCGTCTACACCTCCGACCTACGACCCCTCCGTCCTTATCCAGCCTGACGTCTCTTTCTGTTCCGCATCTCCGGTACATCCCCCCCACCCTCCTCCCACCTCCGTAGGGCTCCAGCAGATGGCTGGATGACGATGTGTGGGCGCTCCTCGCTAACCACTCCAACGGACAAGGCCCCCCTCTCTTCCCTCCACCTCTCTCCTCTTCCTCCTCCTCCCGGTTCTCTGCCTCTTCTTCCTCCTCCTCCGCCTCTCGGTTCCCAAGTTACTCCTCCTCCTCCTCCAAAAAGAGATGGTCGTTGCACAGCCTGATCCCCCCCTCCTCCCCCCCATCTGAGCCCTCCTCCTCCTCCTCTCCTCCTCCTCCTCCTCCTCCTTCCTCCTCCTCCTCCTCCTCCTCCTCCTCGGGGAACCCCTCCCTGGCCCCGCCCCGACCAGGCCCCCCCTCCCCGGGACCCCCGGGCCCCCTGCAGCAGGTACACCACCGGTAGTGCGGTCGGCTCTAGAGAGCTCCAGAGAGCGTTGTTGGTGTGTGTGGATGATTCTGCTCGCTGGTTGGTGGTTGGTTGATGCCGATGTGTTTCGCCCTGTCCCCCCCCCCCCCCCCTGTCGTCGTTAAGAGTCCCCCGAAGCACGCGTTGAGCGACGCCTCCGCCGGTGAGCCCGGAGCAGACGGCAAGGTTAGACGAAGCCGAGATGGAATGGTTCCTGTGACTCACAACGGCATTCGTCGGCCGTGGGTTCACCGAGTTGGTACTGTTGGGGCAGTACCTGCCCTCGGGCCGGATCGAGTTGAAGCGCTTGCCCAGATAAAAACGGCTTTAGAGTTAATGATCGACAACAGAGCCTTTGTGCGTGTCTGTCAATGTTTAAGCTGTTGCTCACCGGGGCGTCGCCCACTCACTCTGGGTCGTTGACTGAGTTGATCACAGAAATGGAAAACTTGCTCGCTGCTGTTGTGTTCCTTAGCGTTGCTGCGTGTTGGCCAGGGGGTGGTGTGTTCCTAGGTTAGGCAAGAAGTGTGTGTTCTGTTAGGATCGTCCCACTGTAATCGTCAGTGAGAGAGTTTGCGTGGGTTTTATAATAGCATGTAATCACGCCGTCGGCGGGACTAAAACACAGCGGCTTGGCGTGAACACAGTCCAACATGTCATTTTCTCATCATTGGCGAGGGGAAGTCGCTGTTTATACTTGTGCGACAGGCAGCGCACGCTGTGACTCCCTCATAACTAGCAGACCCAGTGTGTACTTACCATGTGCGTGTTAACATAAACACTCGACGCTGTTCTGCCTCAAGGGCCCCTCCCCCTAGATGGGGGCCAACTCCAATGCTAAAGCCTGCTTGCTCTGCTTTGCTCTGTCATCTGGTGCTTGTGCCTTAGTCTATCTCTCTCTCTCCCCCCCTCCCTCTCTTGCTTATCTTTGTTGCTTTTATACTCTCCCTCCTCCCCCGGGGTCGTCTCAGTACGCTCTGGTCTTCAAAGGGTTCAGCTCCCGCCAGGAAGAGCCGCTCTACTGGCTGCTGCCGGCCCACTTCACCGGGGACAAGGTAACCGTAACAACCAAGGGGTCGCCTCCGCCTCCTCCTCTTCCTTCACCTCCTCCCCCTCTTTGTCCTCCTCCTCTGTCTCCGCATCCTCCTTCCCCTCCCCCGTCTCCACCTCCTCCACCAGCCCAGGCCTGATTAACCCCTGGTTAACCTGCCCTGGGAATCACAACATGGGTTCTATTGCACTCCCCGGGACCTTCAGTCCAGCGTCACAGAGTCCTCTCATGCACTGTGATTCTGGCTCTGGTTCAATGGTGGGGCACTGCAGTGTTGACCTGATGACAGTCGACACTCCGGGTGGCAGGGATGATATATAATCCATCGTCATACTGCTTGATTCAAGGAGTATGAAACATGAAGTTTATTGCATAATTAATATAAGAAGTTATATACAGGATTATTTGAAGTGGCAAAAATAACTTGACAAGTTAGCATTATCAGCACTGATCACATAGTACTTCTGTGGTTGAACTTTATTTGACCCATGTTTATATCGTAGTTCTATGTGAAAAGTCCTGATAAAAAGTGTGTTGCATACTTAATAAAGGTGCGTTCTATTATGGATCTAAAGTGTGCATTTCGTAAAGAAATAGTGAAAACATTCCCATAGCGAGCGAGCCTTCTACATCGGTGTGTTTTGTGTTCAGGTGGTCTCCTACGGTGCCAAGCTGAGGTACACCATCTCCTACGTGGCCAGCTCCAGGGGAACCCACCTGGACGACGCAGACGTTCAGATCATCGTAAGCCAAGTCTCTTCGCCGCGACTCCTTTGGAGTCGCCGCCGTTACCACTGAATCCAACCCATGAAAAACCCTGTTCACTGACGCTTTGTCGTGGCGATCCCCCAGGGCAACGACATCACCCTGGTGGCCCGCCAGCCCTGGCAGAGAAGGCAGCAGGGAGCCCGCGAGTCCAAACGCTTTGAGATTGTCTTCAGAGAGGTGGGTGGGGACCGCACATCACAGAGAGAGAGAGAATGTGCGGGGGCACGATTCCTGGGCGAGAACATGCAGGTTCTTGCGTCACAGAGGACCTGTGTCTGTGTCTCTGTTGTTCCAGCTGTAACGCATTTTGATTCCTATCTCATGTGATGTATAATGAAATGATACGGTATGATGGTAATCATACATTACACCGAATAGGGACTGACAATGAGGCCTTTATTACTACAAGATCTGTGACAAATTTGTCCGGATCTGCGTGTGTGTTTATATGCTATGTAAACATATACAGTACATGTTTACATACTACGTCACTGTGCGACAAGGCTGCGAATCCAGAGAGATTTATATTATATTAAACTCATATACAGTACATTTTCGGTGCATGCCCAGGTGTTGGTGTAGGATGGAGGATGATTGTTATCCAAACATAGCGTTCGTATATGTCTTTGAACATGATACCACAAAACGGAATAGGTCACAGGCAGCCTGGACATAGTCTTACCTAGGCAAGGCAAGGCAACTTCATTTATAACGCACTTTTCATAAACAAAGCAGGCTGAAAGTGCTTCACATAGGAACATCGTCATACAATAAAATGAAATCATAAAAAAAAAGCATTGTAGAAAGTGCAATGTGTTTAAGAATTAGCAGAAATGTAAAGCAAACATAAAATAAAATGAAGTATGAAAAATAAATACGTAAAAGGAAATAAAGGCAAAGTAAAAAAAATGCATTTTAGAAATGCAATGTATTTAAGATTTATCAAAAAGATAAGGCAAACAGGTCCTAGTATCGGAATATAATCTGCAATGTTACCCTCTGGGGTTTCTCAGGAGAACTGGCAGCGTCCGGACGGCATGCCGGCCACCCGGGAGCACCTGATGATGGTGCTGGCCGACCTGGACGACATCCTGATCCGCGCGTCCCACTCCAGCGAGATGCGCTCCTCCAGCATCTCTGAGGTCAGCATGGAGGTGGCCGTGCCCAACTACAGCGGCCTGGCCCAGACGCTGGAGGTGGAGCAGTGCCGCTGCCCGCCCGGGTACCAGGGACTCTCCTGCCAGGTAACACCACGCCCAGGGGGCTGTTTTTTTTTTAAGCTGACTACTTAAAAAGTAAAAGTCCTTTGCGGTATCAAATGCCATTAGTTATTGGGTCAACTTTTTTAAGGATTCAGGTTGCTAGGCAGCAGTACTGGAATCGTTTTTGTGTCTACATTAAAACTAGTGATTGCTGTAAGGATCACTATTATTACTATCAGTATCCCTTATGATATTATATTATTGTTAACTATACCTTTCTAAGGCGCATTGTTTGGTTCAGAAAGTCACTTAAGTCACTTTTACTTTGTAACCTGTTGTTGTTCACCCCTGCCGCTACCTACGTCAGAACTTTGACGTGAGATTTCACCATCTGTCCTAGGACTGTGCTGTCGGATACAGCCGTACGGGCGGAGGACTGTACCTGGGCCACTGTGAGCTCTGTGAATGCAATGGCCACTCCGACTCCTGCCACCCGGAGACTGGCATCTGCACGGTACGGCTCCCTCCGAAGAATCCATGACGTAGAGGCGCCAGGCCGCCATTAAAAGTTCACCTCTACGTGGGGGGAAAGCCACTTCCTGTAGACTTATATGGGAGCAAGAACACAACCGTTCTTAATGTTGATGCATAAAAAAGATATGATTCATATTTTGGTGACCAAAATGCAATTATTCAAAATAAAAGTAAGTAAATTAAGTCAAATATGTAAATGTATACTGATTCACTTATTATCATGAATGAGGCACCAGTGTGCGTTATTATATGTGTTGTCTTCTGGCTCAGACACATGTGGTACTCCCTAAGACAGGCAGCCTCAGTCAGTGACGGAGTGTTTTGGTCTTGCTTCGGTGCAGAGCTGCCTGCACAACACCCAGGGCGAGCTCTGTGAGCAGTGTGCCACCGGTTTCTACGGCGACCCCACCGTCGGGACCCCCGAGGACTGCCAGCCCTGCGCCTGCCCCAACACGGACCCCGACAACCAGTAAGTCCCGGACCCACACCCTCCCTACCGACCTCCCACCCTGTCCACACCCTGGGTCCCGGCCGGTCTGTAGCATGCAGGCGTGCCGGGGCAGGGCTGCTCCCTAACAGCCCAGGGTCATTCACACAGGGCGGGCTTTGCCCTGTTCAATCAATACGATCAGGTTTCTATTTTGGTCGCACTATCGCCCTCCTCCTGCTGTGGGAGTAACATGCAATAATGGAATCTGATTCTGGTTGATTTGCTAAAAATGAAAGCATTTTTTTTATTTTATTGGGTTTCAAAGTGTAAAAAAAAAAACAGAGGATAAACACAAAAGTACATCAGTGTAAGGAGGGCGATGATCCCATTGTGTGCTCGCATCAAATGTGTTTTGTCTGACAGGTTCTCCCCCACCTGTGAGAGTCTTGGTAACGGAGGCTACCAGTGCACTGCCTGTCAGCCTGGTTACACAGGCCAGTACTGTGAACGGTGAGCCTCACCCTCACGCACGCACGCACGCGCGTACACATGCGTGCGCACATACACAAACAACACACTAACACTTGAATGTATTGATGATGATTGTTCTTTTGTTATATCGTTTTACTTACCCAAAAATGAGACCATAATGTAGTTTAATCCATGAGAAACAGGGAGATTCACATGCATGTAAGGCTAGATCTTATCCCCTATCCATGTAGCCATATACTCTCATATAAAGATCATTCGTTGTGACCAAATATATCTCCATTCTACATAATCATTCACTTAGTTGCATCGATGATAATGCTGCCCATCTTACCGGAAAATATTTTCTACCAGATTTGCACATGGCATAGAAATGCATAGCTCGAACCTGCATGCTAACTAGCTTTCCGACACCCCATAATGTGTACATTACCCCTGTGCTCTGTCACTCATTGCATCGACGCTGTTTGGATCCCCTTCACCAGCTGTGCTCCGGGCTACGCTGGCAACCCACAAGAGAGAGTCAAGTGTCGTCCTTTCGATGGTAAGTCTGGACTGTTGTGGACACAAGGTACCACTGCTCTCAGGTAGACATCCAGATACTGATACACAGATGTTCATTTTCCTGCATGAATGACCGGTACAACATTAAATGTACTAAGAATCAGACCAGCCTACAGGATATAAGATAACAATTGAGATGCGTATGTATGCATATAAAATAACAATATTACTTACTTACTTAAATCAAATCCATAAAAGATACAAATAACCGTTCCATCTGAGCACGGGCAGCATTCTGTTGTAAACCCCTCCGTTTCCTCACCTTCTCCTTGTGTGTGTACCGCCCGGTCCTCCACAGACGCAGCCTCCCTGGTGGTGAAGGTCTACCCAGAGCGGGTGCTCACCTCGCAGGGCGGCTCAGTGACCCTGAGGTGCCAGGTGAGCGGGGCCCCACCACACTACATGTTCTGGTCCAGGGAGGACGGACGGCCCATCTCCACCCACGCCGAAAAAAGCCGAAACGGTAGGAATGCGCTCGGCATTCTGTGTTACCGTTTGTTGGAGTTTTGTTGGACTATTTGACTCGTTTTAGGGTTGCTAAAGAGACATGGGTTAATGCATGGTAGATGGTGTATATGGTAATATATGTCATTACAGTATAAGTCATTTTACATATTTCCGGTACATTATTATACGTTACATAATGAATATACCATCCAATGGATTGACAAACATATTAACACCAAACACACATCTGTGTGTGTGTGTGTGTGTGTGTGTGTGTGTGTGTGTGTGTGTGTGTGTGTGTGTGTGTGTGTGTGTGTGTGTGTGTGTGTGTGTGTGTGTGTGTGTGTGTGTGTGTGTGTGTGTGTGTGTGTGCTCACAGGAGAGGAGCTGCACTTCAGCAGCGTGCAGCCCAACGATGCTGGCGTCTACATCTGCACCTGCAGAGACCTGCGCAGCACCAACAGGAGCCGGGCCGAGATTGTGGTCACAGGTACCTCGTCTATGTCACCATGGCGACCACAAACAAGTGCGATGGAACCTAGAGAAGAGTTGGTCAGGATCCGTCGTTGTGGATGATAGGTTGATGTTGATTGGATGAGACGCAGCACAGGTTGGATCTTATTGAGGGCTACCTGTTTCAAATTTGTCCCGCCTCCTTCTCGGATGCAAGGTCCCTTCCCCTTAATGTCACGTTCAACAAATCAATTTGAGCGCCTGCCTTCCCAAGCCAACTATATTGGTGAGCAGTTGATTGTCAGTGTTGAGCAGTGGAGTATTTAGCCTCCATTGAAGTGACCCCATTAATGATAAAAGGACTTTGGTCGCTCATCTCCTCCAGCGGTGTCGTCCAAGCTCATCGAGGTGACCGTGGAGGAGCCCCAGACCCAGAACATCAGACCAGGGGCCACCGTCAGCTTCATCTGCACCGCCAAGAGCAAGGTGTCTGTCTGTCTGTCTGTCTGTTCTGTCTGTCTGTCTGTCTGTCTGTCTGTCTGTCTGTCTGTCTGTCTGTCTGTCTGTCTGTCTGTCTGTCTGTCTGTCTGTCTGTCTGTCTGTCTGTCTGTCTGTCTGTCTCTCTGTCTCTCTGTCTCTCTGTCTGTCTGTCTGTATGTCTGTCTTTCTGATCTGTGTATCTATTATCTATCCATATATTTGTCTGTCTGTCTGTCTGTCAGCCTAACTGCCTGCCTGCCTGTATGTCCGTCTCTTTATCTATTTCTCTGTATTTCTGTTTTACTTTCTTTTGGTCGTGTCTGTCTGTTTTACTGTCTATACAACCATACCTATCTGTCACGTCTGTCCGTCTGTCTCTCCGTCCCTCCGTGCCTGTTAACCCTGGACCCCTTGTTCCCCCCCTCAGTCTCCGGCCTACACGCTGGTGTGGACGCGGCAGGGCAACGGCAAGCTGTCCAACCGGGCCATGGACTTCAACGGCATCCTGACCATCCAGAACGTGCGGCCTGAGGACGCCGGCGTCTACATCTGCACGGGCTCCAACATGTACGCCATGGACGAGGGCAACGCCGCCCTCTTCGTGCTAGGTTCGTGATCCTAGGACAAGCCCTCCGCAGTCGCCCGCTCGCTCCCCCACGCGCACCACCCCCCCCCCCCAAGCCCTGCCCTCCCCCCTGCTCTGGCTCGTCACCGCGGGATCCGACCCCTACCCCCTCCAAAACAAAAACACAACTTTCCCCCCTCCCCCACCCCTCAACCCCCTATCTTTACTCCATCTTGGAATGGTGCATGCAACTGTTTTGTGGCTGCAAATTTCTTCCAGTGTGCTGTGACTACTTGGCTATGGGGTAACATGGAGTGAGTTTGTGTGTGTGTGTGTGTGTGTGTGTGTGTGTGTGTGTGTGTGTGTGTGTGTGTGTGTGTGTGTGTGTGTGTGTGTGTGTGTGTGTGTGTGTGTGTGTGTGTGTGTGTGTGTGTGTGTGTGTTTTGCCCCTGGTTTATAACCACTCTGCTGCTTTGTCCCTCTGGTTGTATCTGTCCCGTGTTTTGTTGCTTGTTTTCTGTGTTGTTTGCTGTTGCTTTTATTATAACAAAATTTAGTCGCTACTTGGTGCTGCTTTTTACAACAAAATACAGCTTGTGGGTCTTATTAAATCAATACCTTGAAGTTATTGTTTGCATTTCCATATGGGATCAATTATAATGGTGGTCAATTTAAGTGTTGGTTTAATCAAATAATTTAATACTCAGACACTGGCTAGCCATCTCACATTCTTCTTCATGGGTGGTTTTAATGTTTTTACGGTAGTCCTTTTCATGGTGAGGTGAATTAATTGGTGGTGGTTTTGGTGCTTCTTGTAGTACTGGTGTAGCTTACTGGTCGCTAGCATGTAAGCTGGGTTATCAGGGGTTCCTTTCTCTACTGTGTCACCCTGGGGACCCTGGGTAGAACCCTCTCTTCGTTTCACCAGCCTAAGCCCCCCCACCACCCAAACAGAGGACCCCCAGCCACACTGAAACAGACATTAAAGGACTTCTGTTTAAGGACCAACTGTCTCAATAATACTCATGTGCTGCCACATCCAGTATTCTCTCACTTTCCTCACCATACTAAAGAATACTCATAAACAATGCCGTGCTATATCAGCCATCATGTCGTAGGTTGAACGACAGTTTTACTTTTAACACGTATAGGCGTCAAGTCTGTACTGTTTCACTGCTATTGCATAACTGCCTCTAGACGACAGTACTGTCAGCTAACAGCTAGACAGCGTAAGCTAGCCCTGTTTCTTTGTTGTTGTACTTGAAATGCTAAAGCAGATCTTTTTCTTCATAAATCAGAAATGTGTAGATTGTATGCCTATTTAGTTAACCGTCAATTAAAACAATCTCTGCAATTAATAAGTTAATTTTGGCGCAAATTATGTAATGATGTTTTAAAAAAATGTAGAATCGCCATTTGGATAAACTATTTTAGTTATGCTCATAATTATTGATGGAATGCAATCTTTGAATGGTATTTTACATTAAACTCTGTAAAGAATCAAATTCACCAGTTCATGCCATTTTAACATTGTTGTTTTCAACAATTTATTTTGTATATCTTAGCAGAAATTTTTATCTCACACATTACAGTCATACAGACAGCACACTCTTAACCACTTTATGTATCTTGTGGTCTGATAATGTTACCACAATTCAGCCTCAAATGTATTTACAATTACTACTGTATCCACCGGTGCTCATGTAAAGATTTTACATTTTCTGTTTTTCTTTTTGTTTTGTTTTATATTCGATTGATGTAATATACGTACATATGTCACCAGGTATTGTATTTATCTTAACTGTGAAAATGTTTTGTGAGAGAACAACTGACCAAACAAACTAAATGATTTGATTAAAACAATAGATGAAATAATAGAATTTGAAAATTACTCAATGGGGGTTTGTATGTTGAGATCCTTTTTTATTTATTGATATATCTGAGGATAACCACAAGCTGTACAAAGAAATCCCAAAGGTATTGCCTTACTACTAACCTGCATGTGTAATGTGTGCTTCTACGCTTTATGCTTTATGGCTTTATGTCTTCTGCTTGTACTGTTATACCCATGCTGCATTCTGTGTGTTTGTGTGCGTGCGTGTGTATGTGTATGTGTGTATGTGTTTGTCTGTATGTATGGCTACAAATGCCTAAAGGGCATTTGAATCCATGGTATCAGCAGGTAATATGTGTGTGTTTTCATATTGAAGCTATCATCACTTGATGAGTTTTCCTTAAGTTTATAAATGTCAATTGTCAGCGTGGAAGGTAATTGAAGTGCTACCACCAGACAGGTCATAATACGAAATCTGAAACTGGGCATTGATATGACTTATTGTTAGTTTGTAACACTTGTTTCGGAGTTCAGCAAAACGTTTTATGTAGACCTCTTGAGGCTGAATGTTGAACCCATGAAACTTCAAATACCTGGTGACCAAATCCTTATTGTTACTCTTGATAGGCGAGCTCTCTCTTTGATCGGGCGATGGCTTACTCTAAATGTGACGATCCTCTCTAGAGACCTTAAGGTCAGCACCAGAGCGAGTAGAGCGCAAATCATTCACACAAGCATGGGGTACAGTGTATGTGTTGGTGTGTCTCGTGTTTCTGTGTGTCTCTAAGTGTATCTACATTCCCTTGTGATGTTTTTTGTGGTCCCTATTGTTAACCTTACTTAAAAAAAAACTCACGAAAAAAAAGATAAACATCTGGCTGCTTGCAGATGCAGAGTTTAGAATTCATTCGAATCGGGGTGCAGCCGGTCAGCTACTCCCCCCAACCACCCCCTGAGAAATAACCAAACTGACATGTCAGTTCACATGCCTCCCTCCCTCCCCCTCCCCCCCTCCCTCCCCCTTGGTGTCTCCAGAGCCCTCACAGACACAGATGTTTTACACAGCCTATGAAATGTTTGAAGGACATAGACAGCGTAAGTGTGCACGGTCATGGTCTCCCCCTCCTCTCTGTCCTGGACTCCTGGTCAGGAGGAGCCTTCACCTCCTCCACCTCCTTCTCCTCCACCTTCCATGCATGCATTCCACCTGCTTCAGCATAGACATTACATACCGTATGTATATACATGTGTGCAGACTGTGTATATCTATATATATATATAGATATATATATATATATATGGCGAACCTGGTAGTGCTCATAAACAGTAAGTCCTACAAGCATACACTGCATGCAGACATATATACACACACATACACGCACATACGATGGCCAGAAGGGCTTTCCATGTGGTGCAATGTGTGGTAAATCTGGTAAGAAGACATCTTTAGACTAAGTCAAGGTATAAAGATGTAGTGTATATTTCCTCTCGTCATGACTTCATGACACATAACACTATCTAGTTGTACATGAGCATTCCTGAGTAACGCCTGCTTGTTTTTGTTCATCACGGCCGGAAAAGGTGACCTTTGTTCCTGTTTTCTACTCCTTCTGAATGTTGAGTCGATCCATGATCACAATGATCCACGAGAACCAATTTATTCATCCCAATCACCGTCTGATTGAAAATATTATAAAAATAATAATGCGATAATTTCTTGCGGAAATTTTCACTAAATGCAACAAATCAATGATCATGCTCGTCGGCTTAATTGTCAAATGTAACACTCAACAATCAGGTAGAGGATGTTTCCTTTTTTCCATCTGCTTTCTCATTCTTCCCTCTCAGAAACCATGCTACACTGTGGGCAGCGTTCCCAACCAGGCTTCAAACATCATACTGTGCCTAACACATCTCATCCCATCCTCATTCACACGCTGACACATTGCCTGGCCCTGGCAAGCCAGCTGCTACTCCCATTGTGTGGATGAGGACTACCAGTTAGCCTATAGGACTTTGATAGGACTTAAACTATTATAGTGGCTAGGGTGTTACTGTTCAACTCCCAGCCAAAAGGTTCATGGTTCGATCCCCGGTGCTACCTGTAGTAGGCATCTGATAGTAAGATGCCTAACCACCTCATCATTGAAATCATAATTTAGACACATTTTCCTTATATGTACATTGGATGCTTCTATTGATCAGCTTGTACTGGTTGAACTCCAGCACTTACCAATAAGTATTCCTTATAAATATTTGTTGATATCGATAAGTAAGTCTCATTGAGGTTAATCCCCTTATTTGCAAGAGAGACCTGATAGGTAGAGATTACATTTCAAAAGGTCAAGTAGAATGATAAAGCAGTTTCATATCACTTACACTCATCCTTGTACTAGTTAGACCATGTCCTATTAAGTTACACTCATTAATACTTTAGTTCATTAGACAGGAAATGTGCACAACAAAGTAGTTTGGCCAAAGTTGGCTAGCTAGCTCATTTTAATCCATGGTCTCTTATAGTGTAAAAACAGACAAGAAACCTTCAGAATGTGATGCAAACATCACACACCCAGCATTCAAACGGCAAAGCCAGGGAGTGAAGTTCAGCTTCAGTTTTTCCGTAAGAGTCGTCCCCTCCACACACACACCCTCCCTGCTAAATGAACCAGGGCTTCCTCAGTGTGACGCCCCGGGATTATACAGGCTTGGATCAGACGCCTTTGCAGTGATCCCTGCTGCCCCAGACAGAGTGCCCAGTGCCATGCCCAGTTCCAGCCTGCCAACTCTTATTAGTGGTGTCTCATCTGAGGGGGGCCCAACCCAGCAGACTGTCCCAGTTCTTCCGCTCATTCACACAGTCCAGCCGGCCAAGGCAATCGTCAGACAGCCACATCCGTCTTTCCATACAATCCCTTGCTGCTTGCTCCATGCAACAAGTCCACCCGGATTTTGCAAACAAAAAACAACCTTACAGTGCTTTTCCTTTTTATTGTCTTTTTTCCGCACACCAGCTGGGCAGTTCAATTCTGCACCGTAACTCCCTTTGTACGTGTGAGGGTGTTCCCTTTCCCCTGTGGTTGACTGTCACTTGTCTCTTCCTATCAGCCGGGGACGGGTCGCAGCCCGTGGCCACGGTCACTCCCGCAGTGCTGAGCGTCCAGTCGGGACAGCGGGCCGAGTTCCGCTGTGCCGCCACCGGGAGTCCCACACCGGCCGTCGAGTGGATCCGTAAGTTCTGCCACCCCCCCCCCCCCCCCCCCCCCCCACAGTCTGACTGTGCTGTAACGACACTGAGCCACTGGCATTGGAGGCTGCAATCGTCATGTTATCGTGGTTGTGAAGAGGGTTTGGTATTGTCATTGTTGATGTTGTTGTTGTTGTCTGGCCAGAAGTCCGAACGCGTTCCCAAGCCAAGGTGCACGGGGGGCTCCTATCCTTTTCGTCCGTGCAGAAGTCAGATGAGGGGGAGTACATCTGCAAGGCCCTGAACACCCACGGCGAGCACACAGTGCGAGTCACCCTCTATGTGCAAAGTACGCTACGTTTTCTGTGTGTGTTTTTAGCGTCACATCTAACTTCCAAGTGAATGCCCTTGTGGGGTTATTCATGTATCAATAAATTAAACGGGTTTTCCTTGCAGAGTCCAACACGGGCGGACATATTATTGGAGGCAATCATGGCAACACAGGTGGTCATGGCAACAACGACGGTCATGGCAACACCGGGGGTCATGGCAACAAAGGACGGTCATGGCAACAACGGCGGTCATGGCAACACTGGGGGCCATGGCAACAAGGGCGGTCATGGCAACGCGGGCGGCCATGGCAACACGGGCGGCCATTCCCACACTGGCGGTCAAGGCCAAACAGACTCTCAGGTCAACACAGGTCTGGTCAGCCAGCCCCAGGTCCAAGTGAGCCCCCCCAGTGCTGAGATCCACGAGGGCGAGACCCTGAGGCTGTACTGCCGGGCCTCCGGATCGCCCGCGCCCAAGCTCACCTGGCTGAGGAACGGGGGTCAGGTCCCGCCCCAGGTGAGACCCTTCAACCTCCGCCTCTGGGATAACAATCGAGCATGGATTGAGTTAAACTAATTGAATTAAGACTAATTGATTCACATTCTGCTGTGCCCATGTCTGTCACATTGTAAAATTGCCCAGCACCACATTATGTATACATTTGTTACAGGTTGATTCTCCAACTGTTCCATTGTTGTGACCCTTTTTTTCCCCTTTTTTTCTTTGTTTCCTCCCCATTTACTTTTATCCCACCCTGTTGTGTTGTTATGGGGACGTTCGCTCAGGCCATTCCCTCTCACGGTTTCCATCAGTTTAAAAGCAACAGTCTCGATCTGTTACAGAGACGTATTGAAGAGCTGCAGGTCTGTCCATCTGTCCACTGTCTGTCCGTCCTGTCCGTCTTAGCTCCACCCCATTGTCCTTTTTGTTACTGACCACTCCTCTCCATGTTGTCCACTAAACGCATGATTTAATATGTTGCCTAGTAACCACACATGGTAATAACCAGCAAACATCTACCAGCACACGCAACCCCTGACCAGAGTGCACTAGGGTCCATTGTAAAACAACACCCAGCTCGTCCCGGGTCGGTTCCTCTGGTGTATGTTGGCATGGGGAGATCGTGTTTTTTGCACCACGCTCGCGGAATGTTGTGTTCCATGGATCCCTCTTGTGTTGTTATCATCCTCCATCGTACCATCGTTCCCTGATTTTGCGGCTTAAACACACCGTCAAGTCCACTCACACTCGTTGTGTGTGAGCACATGAACTAAGGGACTAAGCACACAGTAGGTGCTGGAGGTATTTCAGACTTGCTTTGCCTCTGTGCCAGCCCCATTCCTGCTGCTCCCCCCCGCCCCAGTCGGTCCTGGGTCGGATGGGGTCTGCTGCACGCCGTTGTGTCCTCAGCGTGGTCAGGGTAGTCGGGGGGGGGGGGGGGGGCTTCAGTTGGGTGGGGAGGGGGGGGGGCGGGGCGGGGAGGACGTTTTTAGTTCCGACTCAGAGAGCCCCAGGGTTGTGTCGGCCCCTTTCCCACCGGGGGCGAGATTGGGCTCTGCCGTGCGGCCACGCATAAACACTCTGGGGGGGGGTTGAAACAACACACCGGAGAGAGGGGACAACGCCACCTCGGGGGCTCGGATTGGTGCGATGGGGCAGACGTTAAGCTAAGCTTTGTTACGTGGAATACACTCCATCAAACCCTGCCCTGAACCCCTACCCCTGACCCACTCAGGAGTACCTCTTCATTAGTTTCATACCCCTTCTGGCTGTAAAAGTGTGGGAAAAGTTTGCCAAGAGTTTGTCTCATTGAATAGTTTACTTGTTTGCTAGAGTTATTGGGAATTTCTTCAAGTTATGAAGAATCATTGTGTCAATAGGTAAGAACTATGGGTTTATTGCAATTTGTGTACATCCTTACAAAGCTGCAAAGTCATGCTTCATTCTTTGGCAACCATCCGGTGGTTGCGTTTCAGTCTGCGCCCGGTATACTCCTAACAACTATCATTTTGGCAGTGTTGAAATGGCTGAAATGGTTATTATAATCAAATAATAATTCCCTTATAACTACTAGAATTCCGTTGCTAATTCAACTCTCCTTCACACACCTTCAAGTGGTCAAATTAACAATCTAAAATCAAAGACGCCGTGTCATAGTCAACTCGGCCTTAATTGCGTAGCCTACACACATCCATGTAAAAAGCACCACCATCATCCTGAGAAAAAAAAAAACATGTTGCGCAACATTTAGAGCCTTAGTATTCCATGTGCTGTCCTCTAAGGTAGTCCCCAGTAGTGCTTCTGTGTTGCTATACCCTAGCGATCAATGTCACAATGTCAATCATGTACGTCTGTGTTTTGTCACGACGCTGTATTTGTTTAGTTCAGGTAAGTGATTTGCTCTATGTGTCGCATTGTCTGCAAACACCAATAGGCCTTAAGCCCTGGAATAGAAGACATCAGTCTACAGGCTGCTGTATCCGCACCGGTCCTGACTTCTTCTCGTGCCCCCCTTCAGAACCGCATGGATCGCACTGACATCGGCACGCTGCTCATTCCCAACGCCAAGGCGTCCGACTCTGGGAACTATATGTGCGTCGGAAGCAACAGCGCTGGCTCGAGCAGGGCCTCCATCCAGGTCACTGTGGTCAAGGGTAAGGCATCGCAGAGCTGGCGTCCTTGTCATCCAACCGATACACTATGAAAACAATACATTATTTTATCACTTGTGATTAAAGGGAGCATTCATTCAACACAGGATTGCATAGTAGTGCTGTGTTATGGCATGTATTTCATGTTTTGTATCTATTTGTGTTGGCTATTTGCAGTAATGTATATTATCTTAAATGGTATTATGGTTCATGTTGCGTCTACTTCATGTCCTGCATTCAGGATGTTTAACTCATCTTATACTGCAGACATGAAGGTCTTTCTTTGGGTTTTGGTAGTTTTAATGAATCTCAATCTCAAACAACACAACTGTTTTCTCTCCAGCGGACCACGTGACCGCGCCGGTCAGCATCCAGCCCTCCATAGCTGACGTGCAGGAGGGCCAGAGTCTGGTGCTGAACTGCTTGACTACTGGGAGCCCCCTACCCAGAGTCACATGGACCCGGGCCAGAGGCCGCCTGTCCGCCAACCACCAGGTCGGCCCCCTGGAGACATTTCACTCCCTTTATACTGCTGATATATCGCTTCATTGCTTTAAGAAATACGATTTTGGACATTTTGTTGCTTTTCACCACTTTTTTATTTGATTATCAGCAGGTGATATTTGTTTATAATATGAAATAGTTCTGGAAATATTTAAATTATAATCTTACATTTATTGTGCAATATCATGATAATCTCAAATAGTGTTTCACAATCATTTGCATTTTAGTACATCTCATTTGATGTCCCATTCTGTGTGTGAAGGTTCTTGGCAATCAGCTGCGCATCGTGTCGGCCACTCCTGACGACTCCGGGGACTACATCTGTCGGGTGATGAGTAACCAGGGCAACCAAGAGACCCCCGTCCACCAGGCGGCGGTCTCCGTGTCCGTCACCTCCTCTTCCTCCCGTGAGTGGTTGATAAAACCAGCAACTCAGCGTCCAAAAAAATTCTAACACTAAACCCTTAAGATTGATCTCTTCTGCACTAGCCCATACCACCCCCTTTAACGCGTGACTCAGACATGACCTATTCCCCCAGTAGATGACGGTAGCTCAGATCAGTAGGGGGATCAGGAGGGACATGGAGGTGACCTCATCAGAGTGGGAGGAGGCCATAGTAGGACAGGGAGAGTGTAATGAATGGCTTTTCCAGTCCTGTTTTCCACGGCTGCCCAGTGTGACCTCAGTGGGCTGTAGGTTCTTTCTTTCCAAAAACTCTTTCCTGTGATCTCATCCTCATTCCATGAGTCCAGGATTTCACTAAGACTTGTGAGAGTTCTTTCACTGCTGCCAGCGTAGGCTGCTGTCTTTCTCCCCCGCACTCCAGGAACCCTGAGGTTTCTGTGCGTCATTTTGTCAGTTCAGTATGGGGAAGTGATGTTTTCAGTTAGATTTTTATTTATTAATCTATTTATAACTTATTGTTTTCAATTATTGGTAGGGTAACATATTCTTATTTCCAAAGCCCATCTCCCCTTCCCTCCCTCATCAGTTCTTCATAAGCATAACCCAAGAATAATATACCCGTACAAAAATAGATTATAAACCATCAACATTTACAAAAAATAAAATATAAAATATTGTCATTATATATCTATATTTTTATATCCATATTTTTTTCATAATATATTCTAATAAATCCTACTAGCCGTAGCGTGTACCAGGGTGTCCCCCCGAGGTGTTCTGTCCCTGACCTGCGGCTCCCCCAGCAGGCCTGCAGACGCCCATCATCTCCATCGAGCCCCACAGCGCCTCGGTGCGTCTGGGCCAGGCGGCCAGCTTCAAGTGCCGGGTGTACAGCGGAGCCACGCCGGTCCGCCTCGAGTGGAAGATGTCCAACAACAGAGCCCTGCCAGGTGGGCACCACCAACACCGTACTCGGACGTTAATCCTACAAGCCGTTTAATTTGTTTTTTCAGGTTGCTTGACTTTCCCCCAACGGAAACTATTAAAGTCTGGAACCAATTTCAAACCAAGAACAACAGCAACTATGTTTAAAGCACCTCACTTGCACACCTGCCAGTTTGCTGTTTTTTTTGTTAATCTTGTGTGTTTGCGTTGAACGTCCTCTATGGTCCTTTTATAAAAAGAAATCTGCTTATTTTTCCCCTCAGCTAACGTCAAGGTCTCCCGGGATGGTTCTGTGATCACCATTTCCAACGCCCAGCCCAGCAACCGCGGAGCGTACCACTGCGTGGCCAGCAACCTGTTTGGTATCACCCAGAGCATTGTCTCCTTCAATGTCAGAGGTCAGTCCTGTGTGCGTGTGTGTGTGTGTGACTCGACGATAGAGTGTATGTCTGGTTGTGTGTAACACAAACAGACATACAGGACAAGCAGACATACACGACAAAAAAAAGTTAATTAGGATTGATTAATGAATTATACAATATTATGTTTCCCTGACTATTGAGTATCACAGCAACTATGCTCATATCCTTGGAAGGGTTTTAGTTTCATTGAATGTGGTTGTATCCATTCATTTTGTCTTTACAAATCTCTGACGTTGTTTATGTTGGTCATGTGTGACGCCCAGAAGGACTACCTCATGCTCTCAGCTAATGGGGATCCCTTAGTACTTTAATGACAACTAAAATCGTCTCTGTTCAGTCGAAGTGCTCCCACTAGTGGTCAGTCAGGGTCAACACTTCTCACGTTCTCCCCCCCCCCCCCCCCTCCACCTCCCCCAGAGGCCCCCGTGGGGTTGGTGACCCCTAGCGGGCCGGTGAGGGTCCGGGTCGGTGACCCCATCGTCCTGGAGTGCCAGTCGTCCGGAGAGCCCCGCCCGTCCGTGTCCTGGCACAGGCTGGACAGCAGCCGCAAGACCATGCTGAGCAGCCCCGGGCCCATGGACTCCAACGTCGTGCTGGAGGTACTGGGGATCCGTCCGCTCCCGTTGGGGCGTAGAGATGTGGAGGGTGTCACTGGGGTGAAACAGATATCAAATAAAATCAACACGACGCACAAATATAATGAAAAGTCCAAAAAAAAAATTGTCACTATTAATTATAGTAAAAATAATAATAATAAAAGATGTATCATTCTAAGGCATCAGAACGTCCCTCTGCAGGTTCTGTCGGCCCGGCCGGAGGACGGCGGCACCTACGTGTGCACGGTGCGCAACAGCGAGGGCAGCTCGGAGACCCGGGTGAACGTGGTGGTGGAGGGCGGGGCCCGGCTGCCCAGCGCGCCCAGGGCCTCCGTCCTGGAGCCCCTCATGATCGTGGAGGAGGGCAAGACCGTCACGCTGCACTGCAAAGCCCATGGTAACCACGGGGACCCAGCCTCACAGCCTCCTGAACATACATTACTCTAACAGGTTTCCTGTTTCCCAAAATGAGTAGAATTCATTCTTATGGTGTTCCCAAAAACAATACAGATGTATCTAGGCATCCTTATTGTGTTCTTTCTCTCTCTCTCTCTCCATCTTTCCAAATCGGCTCTGTCATTCTTTTAGCTTTTACTATTTTTGTACTTACATTTCAGTTGGGATAGTACAAAGCACTTTGACACATTGCGTCTGTTTGAAATGTGTCTCTCTCTCTCTCTCTCTCTCTCTCTCTCTCTCTCTCTCTCTCTCTCTCTCTCTCTCTCTCTCTCTCTCTCTCTCTCCCCAGGCTTCCCTACCCCCAGGATCAGCTGGTCTAAGCTGCGCTCCCCTCTCCCCTGGAGGCACAGCGTGGTGAACGGCAGCCTGGTGCTGCCCAGCGTGGGCCGTCAGGACTCTGGAGAATACATCTGCAACGCCACCAACAACCTGGGCACCAGCGAGGTCATCATCACGCTGGACGTGGAGAGTGAGTCCCACAGAGAGAGAGAGAGAGAGAGAGAGAGAGAGAGAGAGAGAGAGAGAGAGAGAGAGAGAGAGAGAGAGAGAGAGAGAGAAGAGAGAGAGAAGAGAGAGAGAGAGAGCAGAGAGAGAGAGAGAGTAGAGAGAGAGAGAGAGAGAGAGAGAGAGAGAGAGAGAGAGAGAGAGAGAGAGAGAGAGAGAGAGAGAGAGAGAGAGAGAGAGAGAGAGAGAGAGAGAGAGAGAGAGAGAGAGAGAGAGAGAGAGAGAGAGAGAGAGGAGAGAAGGAGAGAGAGAGAGAGAGAGAGAGAGAAGAGAGAGAAGAGAAGAGAGAGAAGAGAAGAGAGAGAAGAGGGAGGGGAGGGAGAGAGAGAAGAGAGAGAGAAGAGGAGGAGAGGAGGAGAGAGAAAGAGTGAAAACTAATGTCCCTCATCGTCATTTAGCCTCATACTACTCTGGGATCCAGCAGTCCTCCTGTTTTCTAGCAGGACTTCTATGGGGAGACGGCGCAGAGCCTGGGCCGGAAATCCAAAGATATTAGAGGGGTGGAGCCTTGTTTACTCTTGTCATTACGGAGCCCTGTTCATCCAGATGTCAGCCGGTGCTGTCCGACTAGATCAGATCAGCAGATTGCTAATCTAGAATCTGATTTGTTGGAGTCCCCTCATACTGAGTAAAAGCTCCCTTCAAACATCCTCCAAATTGAATTGAAAAGAACCGAATTTCTCCCGGAACGAACTCCATTTGAATGCTACAAGGTTACGGCTCATTTCAACCCATCAGCATCCGTCTCCCCAGTGGTCTCATCTCTTATCACCTCCCACCGTCTGCCGCCGTGTCCCCTCCCCAGCCGTGCCCTACGCCACCGCCATGCCCGACGACGTGGCCGTGCGCGATGGGGGAGGTGATCCGCCTGCAGTGCGTGGCCCACGGGACCCCCCCCCTGCAGTACACCTGGAGCAAGGAGGAGGGCAGCCTGCCCGCCCGGGCCATGGTCAGCGAGGGCGACCTGCAGATCGACCTGGCCACCCCGGACGACGCCGGCAACTACAAGTGCGCCGTGGTGAACCGGATGGGCCGCAGCGAGACCCTGGCCAAGGTCACCGTGAGATGTGAGTCAACGCGGGGTCGCTGGATGGGAGGCTTAATAAAGGGTTACAACTAGTAAAAGTCGCTAAAGTAAATTGCGCCAGGATTCAAACTTTGTAACCGCTGACCAAAGTGAAAGGAGGATTCAGACCTTTAGAAACGTACGTGGTAATTCATTCTTACCGTGCTATTGTAAATAGCGCTTGTTTCTATGAATATCTTTACTGTACCGACAGCGGTATATTGTTTCTCTTTCTTCTGACAAATGGATTAAAAGCGTCTGCTCTTTGCCCTCAATGATATTGATATTGTAATTCTAGTTTCGAACTCACTGAAGCAATGAATGAACATTTTCAAACTGTTAAAATCCACTGGAGTAAAACAAGGAATCTCCTTGTGTCTCCTTAACGTACTCAGGTAATGAGTACAAGGTTTCAAAAAGTTCAAACTAAACTAAGGTCTCCCCCCCTCCGCTCTCTCTCTGCAGCCCCCCTGGGGGTCCGCATCTACCCCCAGGTGGACGTGAAGGCCCTGGGCGGGACGGTGGAGTTCACCTGCTCTGCAGCAGGGGGCGCTGAGACCATCATGGAGTGGCTGAAAGAAGGAGACGTTCTGCCTCCAAACCACCATGTCAAGGACGGTGTGCTGAGGTGGGTCACACACACGCACACACACACACACACACACACACACACACACACACACACACACACACACACACACACACACACACACACACACACACACACACACACACACACACACACACACACACACACAACACACACACACACACACACACAGGCACACACACCACACACACACACACACACAGCGCACACACACACCACACACACACACACAGGCACCACACACACACACACACACACACACACACACACACACACACACACACACACACACACACACACACACACACACACACACACACACACACACACACACACACACACACACACACACACACACACACACACACACACACACACACACACACACAGGCACACACACACACACACACACATGATTGCATTCTTATAAGGGGCTGGAATATTGAATACAGTTTATGGCCAGAAGTACTACTGGCCAGGAAAAGGTTGTGGGTTCAAACGTCAATATCAGCATTGTTCCTATAATGCTTCGTTTGCTCTTTCATGATACTCTGTCATAGTCATGGTAATCAAGCAAGTTGTGATACTGCGAAGTCATAAATAAACGTATGTTTGTGTTTCATACCTGCATGTATGTTATGATACATGTTTAAGTGTTGCTGTGTCTTTTCGGTAGGATTGAGAATCTCAAGCAAAGCGATGAAGGCGTTTACATCTGCAGAGCTATCAGTCCATACGGTCAGGCCCAGGACTCTGCCAAGCTCACCATCCAAGGTCTGATACATCAATGGACTCATACTATATATATCTATACATATGTACCGAGTGTATTATAATGTATATGTATTGCAATGTTTGTTTTCAAGAAGATATGCAATTATTCATCCTTACTTTTTGTTGTACATGTTTCAATCTCTACATTTCTCCACCATTGAGAAGTTCACACAGCAGCCATGAATCACCCACCAATACCAACCGGCTCACACGGAGCCAATTCACTTGAAACTGATACATCCTGGAAGTGCATGTCACTCACCTGCTGTCTCTGCCTCCACCCTGCCTCCACCCTGCCTCCACCCTGCCCAGCGCTGCCCAAGGTGATGATCAACGTGCGCACCTCCATCCAGACGGTGATGGTGGGCAACGCGGTGGAGTTTGAGTGCCAGGCCATCGGCGACCCCCAGCCCACGGTGCGCTGGAGCAAGGTGGGCGGCACGCTGCCCGCCCACATCATGGTGAAGGAGGGCATGCTGCAGATCAGCCAGGTGACGGAGGCGGACGCCGGGGAGTACCGCTGCACCGCCACCAACGACGTGGGCTCGGTGCAGTCCCAGGTGGTGCTCAAAGTCCAGTGTGAGTGTGCGCCCCGACGGGGAACCCGTGGTTCCCGTTCACCAGTCGGCAGTCGCATCATTGCGTTACTTCTGGATTGATGTGTGCGGATGGGCGTTGTTTCATTTAGCAGCTGCTTCATGATCCCAAAGGACTAGCGGCGAGTGAGGCCGATCAGACTTTAGGGCTACAGGCGTCACTGGTGTAGAGTTATGGAGCTGCCCATTCTAATAAGTAACATGGGAGTGTTGTATGTCTGGTGTGCACTGCACAACTGCATTGAAGAAAAAAAAGTGCACGTACAAATGCAAAGAAATGGTGCAGATCTCGTAGACTTTTCATACTTTTCCCTTCCACTTTCAGAATTGTTTTATGAATGTATAATTTGTGCATACATAACCACATGTGTTTAGCGTGTGCATGCAGATATACACAACCACGAGGAAGAACTTGTTATAGTACAACAGTCCGTGTCGTCTAACGGGTGTCTCTGTACGTCTCCCTCGCAGCCCTGCCTCAGATCGCGGCGCTGCCTGAGACCAAGGAGGTGACGCTGGGCTCGGACGCCGTTCTGCCCTGTGAGGCCTCAGGGTATCCTGAGCCCAAGATAAGATGGTCCAAGGTACATGAAAACGCCAGGTCCACCATCCACGCAGATGAAGCCTTCAGAGCTGCCGGCAGGGCCAATGTGCTCCTTAGCTCTTCACGTTTGTGACTCACAATAGTCAAGAAAAGAAAAAACTCGGTTTTGTTTAAATTTGTTTTTTATTATTTGTATTAGTGATGGTATTTTATAAAAGAAAAGTCGACCACTGGAGGGTCGTGAGGTTTCAGTGTTGATGAGTAAAAGTCAATCCATTCATCAACCAATTTGGGTTTAAATCCAAGCTTTTAGGCTACAAACTGCAGCGTTTGTTTTTCAAATTCTCTTTGTGCGCTCTGACTTTTTAGATACAGTTTTAAAAAGTTTCAGTGCACCTTGGAAAATGCACAGCTTTAAGCACCGGCCGTCTACTTTTTGTTGAGTCCACTCTTTGTGCCTTTGTGTCTCTCCTCTGCCCGCCCCCAGCTGGGTGAAGAGCTCCCACCCAAGTGTTTCCAGGTGCTGAACGTACTCACGGTGCCGCGCGTCACCCAGGAGGATTCTGGGACGTACGTGTGCACCGCCGCCAACAAGCAGGGCAAGGTGGAGGCCTTCACCAGTCTGCAGGTCCACGGTGCGTCCTCCTTCTGGGTTTAACCTTCAAGCGTTGTTTTAGGTCGCTTGTGTTGTTTGCACAATAAACAAAGAAAACCGACTTTAGCAAATCAAACTGTACCAGAAACCAAAAACAAGCCACGGGGATTATTGGATCTCACATACAAACAGTGAGGGAATTAAACATAGATAATAACATTATCACAATAATAACAATATGAAAACAAAATACCAAATAAATATCTAATCTATCGATAATTTATCACCTTAATGCATATCATAAATTAGAGCAAGACAAATTGACAAAGCATTGCATCATTCCTACCTTTTTTCCCATCTCACTTTCCAATGAACTGAGCGATGATTCCACCTGACTGTGTGTGTGTGTGTGTGTGTATGTTCTGCGTTCAGAGAGAGTGATGCCCTACTTCACTCAGGAGCCCCTGTCCTACCTCTCGCTGCCCACCATCAGGAACGCCTACAAGGCCTTCAGCATTAAAATCACCTTCAGACCCGACAACGTTGACGGTGAGAACGCCACCTCTAGGGCATTTCATCAAGCACTTCCTGATTAATGATGGATCATTCCTCACTTGAACCTTGTTCCACTTCTGTTTCCTTTGATGTCTCTTGGTGTATGTAATATGTGTGTGCATGTGTGTGTTGGTCTGTGTCTGTGTATCTGACTATGTACTGTATATGTCTTTGTGATTGTGTGTCTGTTCCTGTATCCGTGTGTGTGTATGCGTGTGTGTGTGCCTGCATGTGTGTGTGTGTCTGTGTGTGTGGATGGGTGTCTCTGTGTGTGCATGTGTATGTGTATGTGTGAATGCGTTTGTAAGTGTGAGTGTTTGTGTGGGCGTGTGTGGGCCTGCGTGCATGTGTGTGTGTGTGTGTGTGCTTGTGTATGCGTATGTGTGATTGCGTTTGTGTGTGCCTGCGTGTCCGTGTGTAAACATGAGTAACGTAACGTCTTCTTCCTGTTCTCCCTGACCTCTCCTCCCTTCCTGCACACGGTGGGTGAAGGTGTCATATTGTACGCCGGTGAGTCTCGGTGCTTTGAGCCACAGTCAGACACCAGACCGGCTGCTGGTGGCTCCATGTTGGGCTACAGCACCACTGGTTTCCCCGGCACGGCATCCCTGAAATGAAGCATAGAGCCCTTTAGGGGCCTGTTGTAACGTAACACGTGGACACATGGTGTATGGCCTATGTCTCATACGGCAGGCGAGACGTTACAGTCACTATTTCTGGATTTATAATTGACCCTGACTGGTGGCCTCGGTATGAAGCATATGCCATGTTGTCATGAATCTATATTCACCGTTGTGTACGTCGTCTGTAAGCGCTTCTTTATCACCCACAAGACAGCACTGCTTTTAAAGGTGATGCACCTTATAGCATACATAACTATGGCATGTTTTTATATGTTGTTGTTTTTTTTGTATGGCACTCTTATTGATAATGAGTGATTCATTCAGTCTGACATAGTTCGGGAAGATAAACAGAAAATATTTTATTGTTTGTTAATTTTTATTTTATGTGAATCATACATACAGTCCTTTCCATAATAATAAGCAGCAACCCTATTTACATTTTTTATAATTTAATTAGTAAGACATCTGGCTGCTTTATCAACGACATCATGGATTGTTTCAATGCACACTCGTACGGTTGCTTTACAACAAGAAATGCTAAAAGTATATTTTTGGATCAAGCCCCATTGAAACAATCCCCAGTGTCAGTGATCCGGGTCGTCTTGGTATGCTGGCGGCATGTTAGTGCAAGCAATGACCACATGTGGGCGGTGTGGCTCAGCGAGCATGGTCACTGGCATGGTGCTCCTGGGAGGGGAGGGGGACTGGGTGTGGACCACGGGTCTGGCTGTCACAATGCCCAGCAGGGCATCACCTGGCTTTCCATTGGCTTCATTATAGCATGCTGCCCTGCAGTACGGTTTGCAAAGCACTAGCCTTTGTGTGAGTGTGTGTGGGTGTATATGTGCGTGCGTGTCTGCGTGCGTGCATGCTTGTGTGTGTATGTGTGTGTCGAGAACAGTACAAGGTAAATACAAGTTCTAGAGAAAAAAGAACATTTTTGTCACTGCCATATTGAATATTGCAATAATTTTGGCAACTTGGACTTGAACAAAAAAAAGGCAAAAATCTTGCAATAATACCAAGTGAAAAAATCGGAGGCTAATAAAATAACCTGGAGGTATATTTTTTACCGTGTACTGTGTGTAACAGAGGGATGTGTGGGTGCGTGTGAAGATGCTTGTTCTCCATGCTCATTGTGGTACGTGTGACCGTGCAGGGATGATCGTCTACAACGGCCAGAGAAAGAGCACGGGAGCAGATTTCATGTCCCTGGGACTCGTGGGTGGACGCCTGGAGTTCAGGTCAGCTTCCTATTCCTCTTCTCTGTCGGCCTTCTGTCAAATGCAGCTCTATTTTTAAGTGCGTCTATCTTTGATGTAGAGCAGCACGACCAAACGGATTTAGACCGCGATATAACGGAGAGACAGACACACCAGCACTTCGCTTGGCACCCTGAGATGAACCGCTTCATTCTTTCACAGCCAGAGCCATGTCCGGCAACACGCTGACTTAAAGTAACCACTGTTCTTCTGTCTGACGTGTTTTAAAGAGCGGATGAGCGAGATGATCCGTCAATGAAAACACCTGCCACTAACCACATTAATCTAACGTCATGTGGGGCCAAGAGCCACACACCTCTCCCCCCCCTTCTTATACTCAACCACAAGACTTGAGTATCAGATGTGTCAATATATTGGAACCCCTTCAGGTTCGATGTGGGCTCTGGCATGGCCACCATCCGCGACCCCAACCCCATCAAACTGGGAGAGTTCCACACAGTGGAGCTGCACCGTAACCTCACCCTGGGCTCCCTCCGCGTGGACGGGGGGGAGGCCATCAACGGCAGCTCCCAGGTACGGCTGCCCGTCTCTCTGCCATGGCCTCATTCAAGGTTCAAGATGGTTTATTGTCAAATGCACAACAATTACATCAGCAGTCGCTGGCAATTACATTCTTGAGTCTCAGGCTCCTTCATTAATTAGTATAAAAATAAAAAGGGTAAGAGAAACACAAAGTGGACGTTCATCCTGACGTTGTGATGTACACCCATCTGTGGTGGATACGGTGGTACGGGATCTTTGGTGTAACGTGTCTTTCTCTCTCTCTCCGCAGGGCAAGTTCCAGGGGCTGGATCTGAACGAGGAGCTCCATGTGGGGGGCTACCCCAACTACACCCTCATCGCCAAGACAGCGGGCATCAAGACCGGCTTTGTGGGTAAGGCATCGGTTTGTTATCTAATCCAACATGTGACATTAACAAGGTACTTAAGGTACTTAAAGGTTGGGTATGGGATTTGCGAAATGCCAGCAGATTTTGAAAACACACAACTCAAATGGTCCTACCCCCTCTGCTTCAACGCTGACTCTGACTCCACCCATTCCAAGTACATGGACGCGCAATCATGCACGAACGCGAACACAGATGCGCGAGAGCGAGCCATTAGCTAGTTAGCTAGCTGCAGTAGCTACCGCAGGATAACAACAAACAGAAGCTTGCTCTGGGTCACAAGCTTTGAGTACGTGAACGAAGGGGTCACGCGCGGGGAGGGGGGGGGGGGAGTGCAGTACGACGGTTTGATTGACGTACTTCCTGTCCAATGCCACTCAGTGGGTCTGGAAATCATTGGCTGGAGTTTTTCGAGCCCTGCCCGTTCCACAGATGATTGACTTGTTTAATTTTCATGTCAGTACTTCTAACTCAGTGGCTGTAAGTGGGTTATGATAAGGATTTCAAGTAATTTTGCAAAAATGGCCAAAAAAAGAGGAATTCCATACCCAACCTTTAATAAAATAGCTAGGTTAAAGCCTGTATTGCCTAAAGCCTAAACCCCCTAGGATTTCAGTATACGACTGTTTATGTTATTGTTATATTTGAGTTTTTTCATCTTTGTGTTCCAGCGTATTTGGATAGAAATGCGCAATGAGAAATGTAAGCCATTATTAGGATAATTATTATGAGAGAACCAAAGAGTCAGTGGGTGCCTCAGAGCTCTTCTAGGACGAGCTTCAGACTGAATGATGTATCATTTGAGAAATGTCTTCATCACAGGCTGCATCCGTCAGCTGATCATCCAGAACGAGGAAGTGATCTTCAAAGATCTCGACCGCAGCTCCACCGGCGTCACCAACTGTCCCACCTGCAAGGACCAGCCCTGCCAGGTCAGTGAGGAGGAGTACAGAACTATAACTACTGTAACTAGTTTAGTGATCTGGAGAGAGAGGACCATGGAGCTGCTGTTGAACTATACTAAGTACCTTAGTTTACTGATCTACACAGGAGAAACCTCCCAGCTTCCATTGAACTATACTACACAGTTTTGTCTGGTGGGGTGTTGAAGACGCAACCAAACAAATAGCCGCCTCAGGATGTCTAGGATTTCTGAATTACAATTAGATATGTTGAGATACCAAGTCATTGTTAACCGACCAATCGCCACACAGCACATAACAAAGGAGATGTTGAGACATTCTGGGCTGCTGAAATGATTGTTAGATCTGTAACAGTTTTATCCATTTGTCTAAACTGTGTTTTTGTGTCTGTGTGTCTGTATGTTGGTGCAGAATGGGGGCAATTGCGTAGTTTCAGAGGCCAGCTTGTACAAGTGCGGCTGTCTGGAAGGATTTACTGGCAGCAACTGCCAGCATCACTCTGCACTACATTGCCACATCGGTAAGTCTTTGGATTGCGGTTAAAACCGTGCAACCTTGTGTTAACTCCAAACATCAACCACTGATACAATAACAGCCCTTTTCGCACCACCGCAAGGTTCATACAAGGAGGACCACAATCAGCACATTATCTAATGTGCCGTCTAATGTAACAGGTCTATTTACTTTTGGTATTTTCTTTATCCCCAGACGCGTGCGGTCCTGATGCCACCTGCATCAACCGTCCCAACGGCCTCGGCTACGACTGCCGCTGCCATCTGGGCAAGTCAGGAAACAAGTGCATGGGAGGTAAGAGAGGCCGCCGGGGTCTGAGGTCATCACAGGGCCTGTTCGCTTTTTGTTGACATGTCATGTGACCTGGGACTTGTATTTATTCTTTTTTTTATATTTATTATAATTGTCAGTTTGAACTGTGAACACAACTGTTTTTTTTTGTCTTTCACCAGCACTAGTAATATTAGGTTAAAAATAATGATATCCACCAGAAAGGTAAACATATACTCACAATACGTATGACTAGCATGAGTCACAACATGCTAGTCGGCCTTTATTACCAAGATAGTCTCACACCGCACACACAGACTCCGAACTTTCACCTTTCTAAATGTTATATACAGTATGTACTCCCTTGTTCATCGACATTGACACTCAGTGACTTTTATTCATATTTGCAATAATATTCAGGACAAAACAAATACATTCCATAAAATATAAAACTAAGTCGGAGATTCGCCGTGCAGGTGAGTTGGTGACCACGCCCATGTTTGATGGCGACGCGTCCTACATCGCCTACCCCCCGCTCACCAACGTCCACGACGACCTGCGGGTGGAGCTGGAGTTCAAGCCGCAGGAAGGCGACGGCCTCATGTTCTTCTGCGGAGGGAAGAAGATGAAGGTGGAGGACTTTGTGGCCATCTCCATGGTGGACGGACACGTGGAGTTTAGATACGAGCTGGGCACAGGTAGGAAAAACACACACACACACACACACATGCACACACACACACACACACACACACACACACACACACACACACACACACACACACAACACACACACACACACAGCTGACTACACACACACAGACACACACCACACGTATGACAGCACACACACACACACACACACACACACACACACACACAGATACATAACAGCACATCACACACACACACACACACACACACACACACAACACACACACACACACACACACACACACACACACACACACACACACACACACACACACACACACACACACACACACACACACACACACACACACACACAAAAGAAAAGAAAAAAAAAGACCATACCATAATTTCATGGCAATTATCCACAACATTTCAACCGGGGGGAATACTTTGGTCACAACTTGATCAAAGGACACGTTAATTATACAAGTTCATTTGATGAGTGATTTGATGATTTGTTTTATTATAACCAAAGAAGTAAAACCCAAAAAAGAATCATTGTAACCCCCAAAATATCCAAGTCTAAGAGTCCCACTGAACCATGGATGGTGACGACCGTCTCCGTCTCCGTCTTGCCTCTCCAGGCCAGGCCATCCTGCGCAGCCCGGAGCCGGTCTCCCTGGGCCAGTGGCACCGAGTGGTGGCCGAGCGGAACATGAGGGAGGGCCAGCTGAGGGTGGACCAGGGGCCCATGGAGAAGAAGACGTCCCCGGGCAAGGCCCAGGGCCTGAACATCCACACGCCCATGTACCTGGGAGGGGTGCGGGACGTGGCCGTGCTGCCCAAGCCAGCCAACATCAGCGTGCTTTTCACGGGATGCATCGGGGAGGTGGGACATGGGACTGCTCTTTGCTGTGTTTATATAAAAGATCCATAGTACTAGTGTTTCTTACGTAAACGCATACATGATAATGACGCTGTGTTATTGTGTTGACACCGCAAACAAGAGGGTTCATGTAAATCACGAGTCATTCTGATCAGAGATGACCCACCTCTCTCAAAACATACCTGACTATTCATGTAAGCAACTTACCAATCCCAGACGTAACATTCGGATGCCGAAAGTCCAGTTGCAGGAATTAAAAGATTAATGAAAAAAGACAAATTAAAAGTAATTTAATTTAAAATATATAAATTATGAGTAGTACTAATGGCAATGCCATCATTTGATTTAACATAACAGACAGTTGAGGTATAAATTTCATAGATCTTATATCTCCTCTAAAACATGTCACCCCCCCCCCCCCACTCAGGTCTCCATCAACAACAAGAAGGTGGACCTGTCCTACAGCTTCACAGAGAGCCGCGGAGTCCGCAAGTGTGCCGAGGACAGCCCCTGTGACCGCCGGCCTTGCCTGCACGGGGGCCACTGCATGTCCAACGCCGAGTACGAGTACCAGTGCCTCTGCAAAGACGGCTTTGAAGGTGGGTCCTGGGTCACATGATCACAGAGAAGGTGTGGTCCTGAGTCACATGATCAAGTGTGGTCTGGAGCGTCACCTTCATATGATGACAACCTACGGAGTGTTTTCACAGTGGGGCCACCGCAGGGCCGACACAGGGGAAAGTCAAAATGCTTCTTATGGGCCGGCTCCTTTTATGTGCCAGGGCAGAGGGTAGGACTCAACTAGTGGAGATTAGTCTGCTGACCGTACCCTGGTACGCAAAAGGAGCAGAGGTGTAAGGAGTGTAACCTGTGTTCTTCCTACCATGACACCACCGTGAAAAGTTTCCATAGTGATGCCTTCTGCCTAGAATAGGCCAGCAGCCTCCTGATGTTTGGAACCATTGATTGGCACAATGTATGTATAATATCAGCTAACATGGCAAATTAACAAACACAGAAAACACACACAAGTACATATTTACATGTATTTGAATAAACTATTATGTTTAATTTGTTTTACGTTGCCTTTCAACCAAACAAACAATTGAACAATACCATTTTTCATCAGAACCCAAAACAACACAAGGCCCTTATAAACGCCATACACAGTATGCTGACCTCTGACCCCTGCAGGAGAGCACTGCGAGGTGGTGAGGGAGGTGTGCCAGAGAGACCACCAGTGCCACAGCGGCGGGAGCTGCGTGGAGGGCCAGTGTGTGTGCACGGCGGGACACTCGGGCCTGTACTGTGAGGAAGGTGAGTGACCATGACACCAGTGTTAATGCATGCGTTCAACTGTAGAACCACCCCTAGAAACATAGAAATAGACCACGTAGACTAGAACCATGGAGTGTGATGCTTGATCAAATGTAAGATCCGAAGCCTGTGTTCCTACTGGGCATTGGAAAAGGGCTGGGAAATACATCAGACCAAACCTATTTCTGCTTTTAAGTTGTTGTTTCAGGATACCACTTTTACCCATATTTAGATTTGTTAATAGTTTTGGATGTGGCTGAATATCCTTAACACAGTTCCTCTGCCATCAGTTCGCTGTGTTTAGTGGGAGCTTTGTGCAGCGTGGGCCCCTGTGTTGGTTTCTCATTAAGTGCTGTCTCCCCCGTTCACTTCCATGGCTAACATATCCCCGCGCACACAGGCCCGCTTTCCAGCCCCACTGAGGCCCCGTGGAATTTGGAGGGTAACAGGGTGAATGGTACAGTACCTGACTATCACATCTGCCTGAAACTACCGTGACTAACAGGGGGGCCCTTTCAAACCCTTGGGAGGGGCCCCGTGTCCCTTCCAGCCTCGAGCCGACTCGTCTGTCTACTGTCTGACACACACACACACACACACACACACACACACACACAACACACACACACACACACACAGACACACACATACAAACACACTCACATGCATTCTGTATGCATACACACACACACACACACACACACACACACACACACACACACACACACACACACACACACACACACACACACACACACACACACACACACACACACACACACACACACACACACACACACACATGATTAAGCATACACCCACATGCACACAATTACACACAACCAAGCATACGCACATATACGCAAATACACTCAAACACACAACAAAACACTCAAACACACACTTTTGTCTGAATGAAAGGGTATGATAACTGTTTGTTGGCTGTTTTTCATGGAGGGAAATTGAGCGGTTGAACGTCAGTTGGTTTTTGTTGCTCTCAGTTATTGGACCATGCGACCCTTTTCCTGTGCGCCGTACCGACTCCTTATCACAACAACATCCATCCATGTCTCCGTGCTTCTTCACAACCGCTCAACCTTAAGAACAAGTTAAAAATAAAAACAGGAACCACTGTTTTTATTTGTTCTTGTTTTTTTGGTAAGCGGCTGTCTATGTCCATACGCTGTGCACCGGGTTCGTTATCACTAACCTCCGAATGTTATGTCAATGTTGTTTGGGCCAATATGTACAAATCAATACATGTTATGGATTATTTCGCATGGAGGCGTAGTCTCTTGGTGAGTTTGTATGTAAATGTGCAGCAGGTGAGTGATGTCTGGCAGGGGAGGACATTGTAAGGGAGGAACAGTGAGAGAGGAACAGTATGTCACCATTCTGCTTTCCATAATGTCAACAGTCTGCAGTTACAACCAGTCTGGGTTGACAGGCTAGGTTAAAGACTCTTTACTGAATTTGGTAATCCAGTTAAGTCATAGGATGTTTTATACCAAAACTATCAATTGCCATAATACAATTAATGATAGACTGTGCATTTACACATTTGAATCTACAAAAAACTGGAAACTATTCTTACGCCTGGATGTGTTTAATACATTCACCACTAGAGGGCACACTGCTCAAAGCACACAAGCACGTTCAAGAGCAAAAAAGTTACATAGGGAAAAATGCAAGGATTTAAACTATTCCAAATGTTCCCTTTCCTTCTCTTTAGACTCGCCCTATCAGTATGCAGCACATTTCAACAACGATGGCTACATTCCTCTTCCCAAACTCATCTTCCCCAGAAGGTAAACAAAGAGGACCTTTGTGAACCTGTGATTAAAAGCTGTGCGTGAATACATTGGATTTTGCCCGAGACACGTGACAAGAGAGTTCTCCTGGTGGTTTGTGTTGCAGTGCCCAGGACACGCCCGAGACCATTGAGATGGAGGTCCTCACAACCTCCTCGGAGGGCCTGGTGCTCTGGCAGGGGGTGGTAGGTCTCTCACACACTTCAGCCCTGAACCCTAGAGACTTAGACGTATACCTGGCCCCTTGGTCCTTTCATACAGACCACTAATCTCACCCCAATGTACCAATTGCCTGCTCTCTCTTCCTACCCACCTAACTCTTTGCATTACCTCTCTTTCTCTACGTTTCTCGTAACAATTGCTTTCTTATCTTCTTATCTTCCTTTGTAAAGAAAAAAAACACTGTTAACACACCACATTTTTACAACATGTATGCACATTTAACATTGGCATTTTCTTCTGAATGGCTGTTACAAGAAAAGCAATAGCATGTCAATAAATGTAATGCTTTATCATTGTGAATCATTTGTTAACAAAGTCATTTATGGCTGTGTTTGACCCCACTACTGCATGTTGCCTGCGTCAGCCATGCTAACTCACCCCATCCATTTCCTCAGGAGACCAATGGCACACGCCATTTGCGCAAGGTGCATGCTAACAAAAAGGTATCAACTCAAACACAGAGGAAATACACCAGTTGGAATCAGTTGAAAAGCAGGCCAAACACTGGTTGTCAACTTATTTGACAATTTGACAAAATTGACTTATGAGAATCCGGCTTTATTGGCCAAGTATGCTTACTTATACAAGGAACTTCACTATGGCTTTCAGTGCAGACTGACAGAACAAACCATACAGTAATATATATAAATTGCAGAGCCAATTATAACAAAGATAAAAACATAAAACTGTTAGGATATTTAATAAACAATGGTAGACAATATAAATCCTAAACAAGATTTTGTGTGCAACGGAGAAGCAGGGTGAAAGTGCAAAAGGTAATAGATTTAAATAAGTAGTGAATATTTAATTGTATTGTGTACAGTGGATGCAGTAAATTAACATGTTGGTTTCGGCAGGGACACAGCTGTCATAAGGATATGTTTTTCCAGAGACAAAGATAAATGTTCATAAGGGCAATGGCCTTCCAACAATGTCACTGAGGTGTTTATTGATTCAAGATAGTGTATATAGCAATTTTTAGTTTTACAGTACTCTTTAGTTTTTAGTTTGATGACAGTTACACCTTCTCTCTTCTTCTTGGAAGCCAATGGATTTCATTTTGTTTGATAAACACATTCTGTTACAGGAAATGGGCGAGAGGGGAAAGGGCAAGGACTTTATCAGCCTGGGGCTGCAGAACGGACACCTTGTTTTCAGGTAAATGTGTGTTTATAGACAAAGGTCTTTATTCCCTCTTATTGTAAGCATTACAGCTCGTATTACAGAGGACTGATGATGTGTGCACTGAATCCAGTTACCAGCTGGGCAGTGGAGAGGCGGAGATTAAATCGTGGGAGCCAATCAATGACGGCCAATGGCACAAGGTCACAGCGGTCAGGTACGGTTTTATTTTTGTTATATATCCTGCTAAACAATAAAACGTATAAGGTAAATATATTTGATGCTATAATTGTTTTTTCTTTTTCAACATGCAATACTGTTTTTCCCCCCTTGCAGAACTGGAAAGGAGGGCTACATCCAGATAGACGGGGGAGACATGAGACACGGACAGTCCAAGGGCAAAAGCCTCATGGTCAACACCAAAGGCAGAATATACCTGGGTGAGAGCATGTAGTGACATCATCATTAGGACATTGACCTGGGAGAGCACAAAGTGACATTATCATGAGGACATTTACCTTGAGGGGAGGAGGTAATGACATCATCATAAGGACATTCACCTTGGGAGAGAGCACGTAGTGACATCATCTTGAGGACATGTGCCTTGGGGGAGGATGTAATGACATCATGAGGACACGTACCTGGGTGAGAGGTGTCAGGTCTTTTATTTGACCGTTCTCTTAGCTCAGCTTCAGTGGTCAGACTCTTGCCCTCCCTATTAGCTTGCGATTATGCTGCAAGCTCTCTCGTTCACACTACCTGACCTTTGGTTCAGTTCTGATATAAACATGGGTGTTTTTTGTTTTTTTTTTAGGGGTGCCCATTGGCTAATTTGTTTATTTGTTCATTGCAGTTTCCAGTTTTGTGCCTTTATCTTACTCACTGGCAAACTGTACTATTGGTTAGTGTACGCCAGGCCAACAGTGAGGGCCAAAGTCTAATCAGTGAGTCAGTGAGAATGAAGGCAAAGGAACTGTAAACAAACGACATGATATCAAAAATGAAGAAGACCAGGTTAAACCAATTACACAAATATTAGTTTTGAAACTTAAATGTTTTACTTTTGAGATTATTTTTTTGCGTCAGTGATTGTTATTCCCTCTCATATCCTTTTTCAAATTTTGTTTTAAAATTGAAAAGATTAGTTTGATTATATTGACACAAATCTGATTCCACAGAAAGATTCTGATGAGCCAACCGAACTGATCTGTGCATGTGTGTGTTGTGTGTGTGTGTGTGTGTGCGTGTGTGCGTGTGTGCGTGTGCGCGTGTGCGCGCGTGTGTGCGTGTGTGCGTGTGTGCGCGCGCGTGTGTGTGTGTGTGTGCGTGGGCGCGTGGGCGCGTGCGCGCGCGTGTGTGTGTGTGTGTGGCCCTCCAGGAGGCGCTCCGGACATGGTGGGGATGACGGGTGGGAAGTTCTCCGGCGGTATGCGGGGCTGCGTGCGCAGCGTGTCGCTGATGAGCGCGTGGCCTGGGGCTCAGCCGGCGCACGCCATCGACCTGCAGGCGCACGCCAAGCACGGCGTCAACGTGCAACCCTGCTCCTCATAGACAGCAGTACACAGACACACACACACACGCACACACACATACACACACACACACAACCAGAGACTATAGAGTGATGGAGTCACACTCCCGGACACACACACACCCGCAAACGCAGAGAAAGAACGAAGATGGATAAAGAGAGAGGAGGAGAGATAGAGGAATAGAGAGGGAGCGACTCATATAGAACCTGTTACACACTCGGTGCTGCGCTGCTACCAAAAACACACACACACACACACACACATACACACTCACACAAAGAAAAGCAAGGATTCTTCTCTCTGTCTGCGTTAAAACCAAAAAACTAAAAAAAGAGATAACATTTCAATCGTATTAACAAGTCTTCCCTTCCTCTGTGTTGTATTCTCGATGAAGGACTATTAACACAGGAGAACCAGAACAGTTGACATATTCCCGGTAGTAGCTTAAGACCAGCAGAGTCAAGAGTCAAAGTGCATTAGATCCTCAATGAAGGCTCAGATCCTATGGAGGTGGAGATGTTTTTACAGCACTGAATTTTTTTATTTATATGCATATGAATATATATTATATATTTGTGTGGGGGGCGGGGGGGAAACGTGCAAACTAACCACAATCGCTTTTCTTATTTCCTGGAGTGTCCAGGTCTCTTTTTCTTCGGTTTTCTTTAGAGGTCTTAGTGTGATTAAGATCGAAAGAAAATGTTCAGATCTTTAGGCCTAACCCTCTTCACTTTTCTCTGTGTTACCGTAGTTCGGAGGTGAGCACATTTAACTGTCTTCTAAAGGCTGTTGGGAGAGGGGGCCGTGGTCAGAGCCACAGGCCTTTCATTAGACGCAACTCAGGTTAACAGGTGGATACACAACATGCAGCACTGCATGGAGCAAGGGATTCAGGAACGGAACAGTGCGTTTTTGATGTATTTCTGAATCACCAGACACTCGCTTTTACTGGCGTCTTATGTTTGGTCTTGCTCTTCCCATCCAGACAGAAATGGGGAAACTTTGGTGCTATACCCCCTCACAACCACAGTTGTCTTTTGGTGTAAAGTTTCAGTTGTGTCACAGTGGCTTAGGGTTGGGAGTATGCAAATGGTAACAATGAGATATTACTCATTCATGTCGGTCCCTGATGGAGTAGAAAACCAATTTTTTATCTATACATTCTAGAATGTGTGATTGTTTGTCTCTGTGAGTTTATCTATGAATGGCATATTTGCGTGTGTGTTTGTCTGTCAGTGTGCGTGTTTGTGTTTGCATGTGTACATTTTTCTTACATCGAAACAGAAAGTCTATAGCAAAAGTGCCTCAACTTGTTGCCAAGCGTTTACCTTAATGTTTCTAGCTGCTACAGGACCAGTGTTTGCTAGATCCACCCTGTAGCCATTCAACAATGTCTTCAACAACAGTTGAGGGTGTGTGTGTGCGTGTGTGTGTGTGTGTGTGTGTGTGTGTGTGTGGTGTGTGTGTGTGTGTGTGTGTGTGTGTGGTGTGTGTGTGTGTGTGTGTGTGTGTGTGTGTGTGTGTGTGTGTGTGTGTGTGTGTGTGCATGTGGGCCTCCCTCTCCCCATAGAACGCCATGCTCACTCGCCCCCTACTTGATCATATGAATAGACATTCATCACCGCATGTTCACCTCGGGCTTTACAGACCATGTCACCTTTTTTTGTACGCTTAAAATGTTTCATATTCAAAAAAAATAGCACTATAATTTTACTCACAGTTGCTTCATAATTTATTGTTTCCTTCATATATATATTTTTTTCCTATTTTCAAATTTTTTTTGCTTTGCTTGATACCACTTTTTGAAGCAATACCTTTACTGCTGTTCTTTTTTGTTATCGTTTTTTGCCTCCCACATCCCCCAACCCCATTTTTATTTTCATGTTTCCCGGAAAAACTTTTGTTAAAACCCCAATTTTTATTTTCATGTTTCCCGGAAAAACTTTTGTTAAAACCTTTCTCCACCCTGTAAGTCCCTGTACTCTCTCAGCCATTATACATGCATATACATACATCTGTTGAGCCTACATTTCGCTCCAAGGACCATTATCCTGAACAACACAGCTGGCCTCACTTCAGAATCAGTCTGAGTATTAATGTTGCATACAAGAAGCAGCCATATATATGTTGGGGGAAAAAATGTGCTGTCGAGGTCAAGTTAATGAGGGCAAGAGATTTCCCCCAAAAGAACGAACTACTTTGGGTGTTGGGTGTATGAATTCATAACTGGAGGTCCATATGGACTGTTGATGATTGGCTTGCCCCCACCATCTTTTAACTACATCAAGGCAATAATTGTGAAAGAACAATTACTCATTGAACTGGTTCTGATTGGAACATTTTCCATAATGTGGTCCATTATTTCTTTCATTTTTAAATTGTTCTCTAGTTTATGTTCAACTCCAGATCACACCAAAATGTGGAAATAATGTATCATGGGAGATTGATGAGTGGAATTGTACAGTTGAAAATAGTGTCTTACCAAACTATTTCTTTCCAAGTGTTTAAAGTACCCCCTTTTTTTATTTTTTTTTTTGGTGTTTCTTAATTAAAAACAAAATTCATGTGCTAATTATTATCTCCTGTCTTTTTTCCTTTCACCGTTTCAGGATTCTGTTTACATTTCCTCACGGTTGATAGTCATCATTTGAGGTGTTGGAATAAGTCCTGCATTGTAGGCACAGCCTTCCCAGGCAGTCTGCTGCGTGGGGACAGCAGTACTCATTGTTATGGACTCAGACAATCTCTGTTGTGTCCCAAGTTCTACTCTTTGCATTCCCAAGAATCTCAGGTTTTCACTTAATTGTTGCATATCTCGGGTAACACAAAGGTCTAACCCACTACAGCACTATATTATATTAATCGTACACACTCCCTCCATTGTGCCAAACTTGACATTTGGATGATCAATTGCTTTGCGCAATTCCAGAACTACTTTCTTATTTCTCAAATCCTGCCTTTGTTTATTCAATTCACCAAAAACATCATGATGATATGGATTATTTGCTTGAGCCTTTTTGATTAACTGTTATCATTAAACATATTGGTACAGCCACTGCTTATGTCAATGACATTATGCTCATCACATATTATTGATTGAAGTGAATTTGACTTAATATATTAGGTCTAGCTATTACCACCCAAACTGAAATATACAGTGCAACAATAAGAATACAGGCATTGTTAATATATTATATTTTATAGACAAATGATCATGTGCTCTGACATCTATTCAGTTGACAGAGTTTCCAATAAGGCCAGAGAAGGGAGCAGGTGGAGTATGACCAGAAATATACCACCCACAGACCAATCACTAAGCCCTTGGACACCACAATCCGACTGTTGAGAGCGATCGTCAGAAAGAAAGGCAGTCGGATCGATCAGTCGGCTCCCGTTCTCCCCGATCACTGTCCATAAAGTCCTTATTCTCAAGAAGCTTTCTGCCTCCAGCATTACACAATGAAGTGGGTCTCGAAGTCCAAGTGAAACAAGCTAAGTCCATTAATTCGTCTCTGTGGTCTGTGGATCTGAGTCATCAGGCTCCTTAATGGTCTGCTTGAGGCTGGCCCTCTCGTAAAATGCACTTGCAGCTATTAAACTTGGAATTATAATTGTTACACTTTATGTTGCACAGGTCTGAAATTTGATTGTTTCTTAATGGTTGACACCGATTTGTCTGTCACCATTCAAACCATGCTTAAACAATCTGTGGGTTCACATGTCTGTTGGGAAAATAAACATTAATTAAACCACTATTCGTTGACATGTTTTATGGTAGCAATGTCATATTGTATTTGCATTCAGACGAGATAAGTTATTTCTATAAGATGGTGGTCTGAATATGGATTGGTGCAGTGCTATATGGTCGACAACCGGATTTTGGGTGCCACTCACCATTCAAACTAGAATAAAGGCGGGAAGTTGGAGTCCTATTCCGGTATTGCGCTCTTCGTTCCTTCATCACGCCGTAGAATTTCCACAGACAAGTCGTCGTGGACAAACACAACGGGCTTACACAAAGACAACACTGACTTGCCCTCATTCAGATGGCCAATGGTTTAGAGGTGTCAATTGGACCAGTATTATAGAAGTCGATAATAGTGTGAAGAACCTTGGCATAAGCTATTTTCACACGTAAAACTACGTGTTGAATAGCCAGTGAACGGGACACACATTGCAACTCTCGCGGGAATTATTGCTGAGTAGTTTAATTGGTGAAGAGAGATCATGGCATTTTTTGCTAATGTAAATGTCTCTCGTCATGTGGGGGTTTCTGTTATGGAAAGATTATGTGAAGGAAGGACCAGAGGACTCTTATGTTATGGTTGCACAATGGGAAGTGAAGGGTGACATTATTGATAAAAGGTAAAGAATAAAATTAAAAACTGAAAAGCATACATTACAACAATCTCAGGCTTCCAGTTCCAGAGTTACGTCGGAGGTCGGAACACACCACCTTTGCCCTCACTGGCTGGATCCATGTTGACCCTCCCGGCGGTGTGTCAGCGTTGCGCTCTTTCCAAAAAAAAAAACGTTGCCTGGAAACGAGGTTCTCCACGCAAACACGAGATGAGGCGGCCCGTTCTAAACTTTGTTGTCTTATGCGCCTTTGTCAGGGCACTGCAATGATGTCCTCTGCGGTGGACCTCCTCTTTTTGCAGACATCC
>OLKM01000052.1:0-10000 GCA_900291075.1 Melanogrammus aeglefinus
GTGTGTGTGTTTATCAGGGATGGAAATTAACTTTTTTGCCCACCAGCCACTCATCTTTTTTACCAGCCACTTTTTATACACTATATATATATTTGTAATATATGCATACATTTTAAACAATATAATAGTAACAATAGACAAGAAAAGTGTTTTTCATACGCATCTTTTTTCCATCAGAAGTGATTTTGAAAACGCTACACTCTTACCGCATATGATAAACAATACACAAGTTTTTGCCATGTTAAGTCATGATTATTTCAAAGGTGTTATGATGAAAAGTTTGGGGATAATTCATCTATACAAAGTATTTTCAATAAAAAACTAATTGACATATTAACAATGAAACAACATGCATGGCTACACCATCATAAGTCTATTTGTTTTTTTATATTTACATGTGACTGCATACAAATGTGTCCACAGACATGGTAACTAACGTATGATAGTAAGCATTATTGGCCCTTCACAATAATATTCAGAAAAAACACTGCCTCAAAAGGTTATTGGCTTAAGCAATAGTAAAGGCATACAGTATACTTGAACTTTATACCCTGAACTTTTAAACGTTGCAAATGTGCAAAAACATAATTATATATTTATGTGGCATTCAGTCCAATGCTGAAAATATATCTGTGGCATTCAGTAGGCCAATGCTGCGGTAAAGTGTGTATAGTGTAACCAAGTGTTTCTTTCTGTTCAATAGTCTAGATAGAACTTTATCAATCCCCTGTAGGATAAATTTGTTAATGTTTGTCCCTATAAAACAATAATGTTAAAAAAATAAGGAATATCCCACTTCCGGCTTCCATGAAAGAGAACCAAACTAATTCACACAATAGCGTTCATACAAATCTAGCATTAAGGGTTAATTTAAGGAAGTACTCTCCAGTCACGCTGAAAGTAGTTCTGAAAGCAGTGTCAGAGAATTCTGAGAAATCTGAATGCTGACTAATTTCTCAGAATTCTGACACTGCAAATTATTGCGCGCTACGACTAGTGAACTGCTTTAAAAAAAAATACTCAACACCGCGACCTGGTGAACCTTCTTAAATGAACCTTTGATGCTGGATTTGATTATCAGAATTCGGATTTTACCCAAGTATTCTGACTTTATTATCAGAATGCTGAATTTTATCTCACAATTCAGACTTTATTAGCCTATTCGATTTCTGAATTAAAATGCTTGTGATGAATAATCTACATTTGTACAGTCGATGTGCAGCACTTTAATTCCCGTAAAAAAAAAATTCTAACACCAGTACTTCCACAACTATGCTCATGTTCCTGACTGCTATATACAAAACCATTTATAGCGCATCTATTTTTCAGCTGGATAGTGATAGTCGCCTACACACATAAATGCAGCTTTATTGTGGGCTCTGATTCTGAATGAATGCCGCTGCTGAATTGTGTGAATAAATAAAGGGTACTGAAATCTAAAGAAGACACGTGGTTTGATGTACCGGTGAATTCCAGCTGAAAGTGGAACATTGCTGCCATCAGGGGAAATGAATGTAGCCTAGCCTATTGTAACTTTCAATTCCTTTTTTTTTTGTTGAACATATCTATTTGGTACGACAATAGAAATTGAATATTTCTTCATGTGGAGAACCGCTCTAGATTCCCCCACCCCCCACATAGATTTTTTCCTGTAGAAACCTATGGCGGAAACCGATACACCCCCTCAACCACAAAATGTTTGAGTCAATTCTTTGGAAGTAAATCTGTGCCATCGGATTTTGAAAATAAAAGGCCATTGAACTCTAAGCAATGAATATTTATGCATTGAAATAACGTATCTGGATTTGGATTTCAACGTCCCCACTTTGAAGTATTTGACGTTGAATCTTTGATTTTGAATTTTTAACATTGAAAAATAAAGCTGAATAGGAGTTCAATTCAAATCCAAATACGTTATTTCAATGCATAAATATTCAATGGCTTTTTATTTTCAAAATCCGATGGCACAGATTTACTTCCATACACTTCTCCTTCGTCATGCTTAACTTATCATACATCTTTCTCGTTGGTTACACAAATCTTACCATGGGCACTTCCAGAACGATGACAATGAAGACGTCTATGCGACACACCAATCGTCTTCTTCCGAATTGCCTGTGTCTCACCTTACGTTCACACCAAACGCGAAATTTGTCGCCCGTTCGCGTTGTCGCCGAAGTTTTGTCACGCCACACATCATAATCTGTTGCTGTGCAAGTTTTGTCGAATTTGTCGCGCCACAACTTGACTCCAGGTCCTCCATTTCACAACCATGTCCGACATAACGAGCATTGCATGTCTTTACCTTTTAGACAAGCATTTAAAGACAAAAGCATTTAAAGACAAGCATTTAAAGACAAGCATTGCATGTCTTTAGCTTGAGCGGGAAGTGAACGCTACGTCACTCAAGGAAGTGAACGCTGATTGGCTGTAATCACGCGTCATCACGCAAAATTCGTGTCAAAGTTGAAAAATTTTACTCGAGCGAATTTGTCACGCCACAAATCCACGTGAACGCGCTCGCCAGAAGACGGCGAAAGTGTGGCGCGACAAATCAAAATTTGTCGCCAGTTTTCTCTCGCGAAAATTTCGCCCGATACGCGTCTCTACGTTCACTTTGTATGGGATCTTGTCGCCCCGTCGCGTTTGGTGTGAACACGGGGTCACGCCGAATGCGTGAGACTTGAGAGTTTCCCAATGTGAAGGCTGCAGCCTTGCTAGGACGCGTCCTTGCTATTCGCGTCCTATGGAGACGAGACTAGAGTGCTAGCTCGAGTGCTTCCTAGCGTTTGTAATGTTCGGACTTTGGAACGACTTGCTAGTGTGGAAGCGCTTCCGCATCCGCTTTTTAATACTGCGTTTCCCCTTGTAAACACATGTGCACTTATGAATTAAACATGGCAGCAATCAAGCAGATGGATATTTATTTGACTTTTGTCTGTTATGAATGCGGTCATGTTCCCTTCGCATGGAGCCTCTTTGAGGAAGTCACAAAAGCTTTGTTGCGGTTGATCGAATCGTCTTTATTAAAAAAAAAAATCAATTAAATTTTTATAAAACTAAGTGAAATTGTCTGAGAACTTAATTCATGCATCGCATTTACAGTATGGTTGATTACTATTATGCAGGGGGTGGGGAAGACAAAGAAAGTGATGATAAACATGTATTTTGATCTGAATCATTCTTTTATACTGTGGCGACTCCTACCCCCGGAGAGTCTGGGTATTCGAGATATTGTTTGGGGAAAAGGGGTTTTAGTGCCTTTTGGTGTTGGGTTTAACGGGTTTGGGTTGTGTGTTCGGTTGTATATAAATTATGTGTTGTGGGGTGTTGTTATTGTGTGTAGTGTTGTCGGCAACCGTTACCCGGAGTCGCATGTTCGTTGGTGTGTTGTGCGGTGCGCTGTGTGTTGTATGACTTTGATCAAATAAAGGTTCTGCTGTCGTGCGGTTTATGAGACGCGGAATTACCTTGAGTCCTGACTCTGTGTTCTGCTTGGCCGACACTACAATACCTACAACCTACCAGTGCTTTGAACACATAAGTATATTATATACAATACAATTATATATGATCCAAATGAATGGTGGTGCATTTATTTGACAACATTTGGATCCTGCAAGAGCTTCTCACCGATAGTGGCAGTATCCCTTCCACAGGTAAACAAATGTTTGTGCGCCACCCTAAGGTGCACAAGAGCCTCCGTTTGCTGGGCTGACCCTAAAAAAGAAGATCAAAACACAAACATAAATAGGTATTAGGTAATAGGCAACTCTAATAAATGTAATTAGGAACGCTAATAAATGTAATGTGTTATCTGTCTGGTCGCGTTCCGTGAACTATATCGAGAATGTTCGCGAACTTTCCTACGTCATTCGACGCGATCGTCCGCGGTCATCTGTTGCTAGGCAGGTTTGAATGGATTACGTCACCCGGTACAAATTTGGCAGCCGGAACAAATTTGGTGTGACAACGGCCGTTGAGCATGCTTCCTTGACATTGGGAAACACATAGATATATAGAGTATATGTCTATGGGGAAACAGCCCTGTTACCGGTATATTATCCCGGATGCTGACAGTCGCAGTTCAGCAAGAGAGGCGTTGAAGAAGAAGGGGGCCGGATGACGAATGTATTAAATATGCAAATTTGATCTGACCTGACTGAAAAGTATTACCCGACAAAGTGGCGGGTGAAGTGACACAATTCACCCGCCACCATACAAATCCACCCGCATATGGCGTGTGGTGGGGGTTAATTTCCATCCCTGGTGTGTATGTGCATGTGTTTGTGTGTATGTGTGTGTGTGTGTGTGGGGGGGGGGGTGTGTGTGTGTGTGTGCGTGCGTGCGTGCGTGCGTGCGTGTGTGTGTGTGTGTGTGCGTGTGTGCGTGCGTGTGTGTGTGTGTGTGTGTCGTGCGTGCGTTGCGTGCGTGCGTGCGTGCGTGCGTGCGTGCGTGCGTGTGTGTGTGTGTATAGTTATTATAATAATTATTATTATAAATAGTAGTAAAAGTAATAGTAGTAGTAGTAGTTTTGGTATTCTTTAAAAATAAGAAAACATATTTGTACAAAGGTTCACATAAAGCCATTTCAGGGTGGAAAGAGAGAGGTGGGGAGAGAGAGGTGGGGAGAGAGAGGTGGAGGAGAGAGAGGTGGGGAGAGAGAGGTGGGGAGAGAGAGGTGGAGAGAGAGAGGTGGGGAGAGAGAGGTGGGGAGAGAGAGGTGGAGGGAGAGAGAGGTGGGGAGAGAGAGGTGGGGAGAGAGAGGTGGGGAGAGAGAGGTGGGGAGAGAGAGGTGGGGAGAGAGAGGTGGGGAGAGAGAGGTGGGGAGAGAGAGGTGGAGAGAGAGGTGGGGAGAGAGAGAGGTGGGGAGAGAGAGGTGGAGACTGTTTGTTGAGAGCCCGGTTCATTAGGAATAGAGATGGGCACTGAGGTGCTAGTGCTGCTTTAATGCGTGGCGTTTGTTCACTTAAATTCAGTTCCCCTAATTCACATTACAGGAAACATTGTATCCAGTTTATTCCTTCAAGTCAATATATACAAAATGAATAGATAGAAAGATAAATAAATAACTGGCACAAATGACAGTGCAATTGCAAGCCCGACGTTTTTGGGGAGTAATTGCTTTTAGTGCATTTACTATTCTTTATTTATTTTCTGAATTATTTTTTCAGATGAAAAAGCCTGGGAGCGAGCTCCGTATACAGCACAGACACACACACACAAAAACACACACACACATAAACACAAACATAGGGTCATTTATGCATACACAGAGACACTCACACAGCGACACTCACACAGACACACATACTCATACTCACACACACATACACACACACACACACAAATATACACACACACACACTCACATAAACACACACACATAGGGTCATTTATGCATACACAGAGACACTCACACAGACACACACACACACACACACACAAAGACACACACACACAGAAAACTGAATAAACGTGCCTGGCAAGGGGCAACGTAACAATGCAAAGTGGAAAAAACATGAGATGGGCTGTGGAACGTGAAAAAGATGTGTGCAAATGAATAGAGTAAACCATGGCAAATGAACAGAAGCATCAAGGTGGAGGGGAGAGACAGAGAGATGAAGGAGGGGACGGGAGAGCCTGATTTGCTTAATCCCATCGTGGAAATTGGCTTTTAAATACAATATTCAATTTCCAAGCCCTGAAGGCAGAGAGTACTGCACTTTTGGGTTAGCCGTAATAACAAAATAATGTACTTGAGACATAAAAGGGCATTGAGAAATGCGTATATGTGTGTGTGTGTGTGTGTGTGTGTGTGTTGGGGGGGGGGGGGGGAGTGGGGGGCACGTTTTCACGACGCACAAACATGATGTGTGCCGCCTTCACTAAGCAAGGAGAATCACGCCGGGCATGGCTTTTCTTTTAGCTTCTGTGTTCAGCACAAGACTGAGGCGCTTTGTGTGGCGGCGAGAGAGCTGCGGTCAACACAAACACACAATCACACAATCACAGACTCAGACACACAAACACACAGACACAGACAAACAAACACAGACACACAAGTACACAGACGCACAAACAAAACACACCCAGACACACAGCACTGTGAATCGATTGATGCAATGGCTGTTCACAGAGATCTGCATTGAAAGAGCAAACTGGAGCCGGCAATTCTACACTTGCGCCTTTTTTGTTATGAGCTTACCCAGCAGACAAAAGTCCTTCGGATGTGAAATCAAACAGCATTGCCTAGCAAGAGCACCACCATGTTATCACGCTTCTCAAGAGTTTATTTCTCTTTAAAATAAGAAAATTAAGATTTGTAATACCGGCCCTCAAGTACACACTGCTGTAATTTGACACAGCACATCTGGTAATCTACACACACACACACACTACACACACACACACACACACACACACACACACACACACACACACACACACACACACACACACACACACACACACACACACACACACACACACACACACACAACACACACACAACACAGGTCCTCTCGCCTCACGCTGCAATCACTCTGTATATAGAGACTGTCTTGAAGCCAGAGTTGCTTTGACAAAAAGGGCGAGGGGGGGGTGGGACGGGGGGTGGGGGGAGGAAATGACAAAATGTCAAGACAAGTGCAGTAGTTGATGAAGACCCCATCACCTATCTTTGACCCAGCCGCCCACCCCTTACCTATATACACACTCAGCACTGCTGGCTGATCACCGACAAGGACTGATAGAGTGAGCGGAGACAGGGACAGACGTGTCAAACAAAAGGCTGAAATATGGGGACATGGAGGAAATGGAGAGTGAGGAAGAGGAGGTGATGGCGGTGGTGGGGTTTGGGGGAGGGGTCGGAGGGGACGGAGCACAGGATGAGGCTGACAGATATTAAAACAGCCAGATCACACCCAGAAAGCCTTCCCCTTCCTGGGAGCTCATATACAGAGATTAGTAGGTTGCAGGGACGGTAGTGTGAGTGTGTGTGAGTGTGTGTGTGTGTGTGTGTGTGTGTGTGTGTGTGTGTGTGTGTGTGTGTGTGTGTGTGTGTGTGTGTGTGTGTGTGTGTGTGTGTGTGTGTGTGTTGTGTGGTGTGTGTTGTGTGTGTGTGTGTGGGGGGGACGACAAAGAAACAAAGAGAGAGACATGAAAAGAGCTACCAAGACTACCTAGTTGTAGGACTATTCACTCAACATTCACACTAACTGGTTAAGGTTATCAAGTCTTGTCCTAAATATCAGAAACATGCATTTGATATGAAATGCAATTATAGGCATAATATAATGAAGTGCAATATTCATAAAAATATATATAAATAACCACAAATGCTATTTTTAGCAAGCTTAGAATATGAAAATGATCTTAAATTAATTAAAGGATGCCTTTAAGCTAAGCTATCAAAAAAGTTGAAATTAAGTACTCATTGCGTCAAAATAGATTGCACTTGAAAGGTTCCCAGGTCCAGTTGCCCCTGGATGCAGAATAACATTACATTATCGTCCTACGTACATTCAGACAATCCTGAATGAAACACTGTAACCATATACCTAAACTGTGAAATAATTTAAACGCCCCAGTAAAAACAGGGCATTTCTCCTGTCCTTAATGCTGACTAGTAAATGTGAAATTGATGGGCAGCGTTTCCATTTAAGTGGTTGTTTTATGTCCTGCTTGCTCCGTTATGATGCTAGCACAGCATTGCTAACTGAGCAAACACTTGTTTTCAGTCTCATGGGGAACTCAAGGTAAATAGGATACGCACACACTCACACAGCTCCTTTTCATACTTCCACCGCAACACCACAGCACACATGCATGGTGGGACACACACACACACACACACACAAGCAAATGACGGAATATGTGCAGGCATCCAGCAGTTACTCCAGCAAGGGGGGTACAGTGTGGACGGGGAAAAAAGGAAAATGATATTTTTCTCCTGAGTGAGATGGATGTGATCTGTGCAACACTTCTTCGTGGACAATTTGAGGAAAACACCCTGTTCCCAGCAAACTTGATTGAGTACAGAGTTTGTGTGTGTGTGTGTGTGTGTGTGTGTGTGTGTGTGTGTGTGTGTGTGTGTGTGTGTGTGTGTGTGTGTGTGTGTGTGTGTGTGTGTGTGTGTGTGTGTGTGTGTGTGTGTGTGTGCTGTGTGTGTGTGTGTGTGTGTGTTTGTGTGTGTGTGTGTGTGTGTGTGTGTGTGTGTGTGTATGTGTGTGTGTGTGTGTGTGTGTGCTGTGTGTGTGTGTTGTGTGTGTGTGTGTGTGTGTGTGTGTGTTGTGTGTGTGTGTGTGTGTGTGTGTGTGTGTGTGTGTGTGTGGACGTGTCTATGTTTGTGCGTGTGTGTGTGGTGTGTGTGTGTGTGGTGTGTGTGTGTGTGTGTGTGTGTGTGTGTGTGTGTGTGTGTGTGTGTGTGTGTGTGTGTGTGTGTGTGTGTGTGTGTGTGTGTGTGTGTTTCATTCGTGAATGCACTTGTGTTTGTCAGTAGCAGTCCATGTGAGTTAAGAAAATAAATTGCTCTATTATATTAGAGGCTGGAACAAATCAGTTGGTTCAAGATTGTCCCTCTCGCTGTTTGGCGGGAACAGAGTCAACATACAATGACTCAGCGATAGTGAGAGAATATGTCAGGTCGACTGGGAAAGCACAAACACAACCACTGACATAGGAGCCCACAGCAAATCTATGGCACCAATCTCATTTCTACCCCTTAGCCCTTCCCCTTACCCCTCCCCCTTGTTTTGAAGGGGTAAGGGGAAGAGGTAAGGGGAAGGGGTAAGGGGTAGAAATGGGATTGGGCCTAAAACTCACTTCTAGCCCCCAATTGAGCTCATTATCGCCAAGCCAATCAGATAAGCCCACTCTTTACGACCCTATCTGATATCAGGGCTGCTTCCGTCCGTACAGGAGATATCTATCATCACCGTAGTGTCAAGAAGCCGCTGACATATACGATAAACCACTGCCAAAGGCTGTGTTTTTTGGCCCAACTGCAGTCTCCTAATTAGCATTAATGAAGCTATGTTATGCCCGCTTGCTCTGACTTGGGTGACCTAATTACATACACTTTATTGAACTGCGGTAGATAAAGTTATAGGGCGATTCGGTTGCGTTGACTATTGACTGGTATGCTGAACAGCATAGGAGCAACAATGTTGTCTTTAAAATCCTTACTGCAACACTTTAAAATAAACATAAAGTAACAAATAGATACAATGTATCCACATCCGGCTTGAAGTTCTTGAAGAAATCCATCCTTTAAGAGGCAATGATACTCACTCTGGACTCGCAATGCAAGAGTGCAAAAGGTGTTGTCATACGAAGGTCCTGTTTAAGAAATAGCATGGCTCCATTTGAACCCAAAAGCAGGGCACTGTCTGTGACATTTAAAATAGACATGATATGACCTGGTTTTATTGTGAGTGGGGTCAACACTACTTGCCCTAATCACCAACGCAGGTGACCTTGACCTTCTCTGGAAGAGGTGGTTTGATTTAAAGCGGTGTGTGATTAAATAAATAGCCAGCTCCCTCCATCAGGATAATGCTATGAACGAGAGAGAGGGTGAGGGGAGGGAGGGAGAGAGAGAGAGAGAAAGAGAGCGAGAGAGACAGAGACAGAGAATCTCCATTTACATGTAGATTACGCAATGATTTATCTTTTAAAACTAAAAGCGGGTGTCTATAATGTTTACAAATACAAGTGGTGAACCCTTGTTGACTAATGATCCGTAGTTATCATAAAAAACACAAAAGAAAAAACGTAAACAAATCACTTCAGAAAACACATTATCAAACGGTTATTATTCGCCGTCATCCATTCCCAGACCTCCGAGTCAACAATTCGGAGAGTCAAACGATCCATTTACATGCCACCCAACCCGAAAGTGACATCAGCATTTGCAACGGGGTGAGGGAGGAGGAGGGGGGAGGGTTGAGGGGGGAGAGGAGCCACAGTGGGGAGCCATTTTGAGAATGCGTTGAAT
>OLKM01000052.1:12500-15000 GCA_900291075.1 Melanogrammus aeglefinus
TCCCTCCCCTCCCTCCCTCCCTCCCTCCCCCTCTCCGCCTCCCTATCTCAACCCTTTGCCCTGGTCTTGCTCTCCCTCTCGTGTCTTTCACCTCAACACCTCTTTTCTCCAAACAGTCTGTGTCCCCCGCCCCTGGTCCTTCAGCCTCCCTCGGCCCTTTGCACCCCTTTATGTGCTCTTTTGGGCTTCAAGGGCATCCTTGACCCGGGCATATACATGGTCCTGCCAGGAAGTGGCTCCATTGAGGGGCGATAGATGGGACACAAAGGGGGGAGAACTGAGCAGAGCTCGGGGAGCTTCTGCGGGTCGGCTTCAGAGGCTACCTAATAGTTCACGTCTCCAGTCCTTGAGTACATTCCACCGCGATGCCGTCACCCCCTAGATTTCTGTGTGTGTTCACATGTCCCCGCATATGCCTCTGTGTGTATGTGCGTGTGAGTGTGTATATCTGTGTGTGTGTGTGTGTGTGTGTGTGTGATGTGTGTGTGTGTGTGTGTGTGTGTGTGTGTGTGTGTGTGTGTGTGTGTGTGTGTGTGTGTGTGTGTGTGTGTGTGTGTGTGTGTGTGTGTGTGTGTGTGTGTGTGTGTGTGTGTGTACATCTGTATATGGATGTGTGTGCATGTTAGTGTGTTTGTGGGTGTGTGTGTGTATGGATGTGTGCTCTTGTGTCCATGCAATCGCCTGTGTGTGTGTGTGTGTTTATGTATGTGCATGTCGGTGCGTGTGCGCGCACGTTTGTGTGTGTGTGTGTGTGTGTGTGTTTATGTGTGTGCATGTCGGTGCGTGTGCGCGCTTACTGTGTGTGTGTGTGTGTGTGTGTGTGTGTGTGTGTGTGTGTGTGTGTGTGTGCGTGTGTGCGTGTGTGTGTGTGTGTGTGTGTGCATCTTTGGGTCTTTCACTCACTGTCACTGCCCTGTGTCTGGTGTTCATTTCACTGGGCTAAATCAAACCATCTGTGTATTCAGCTAGTGGAATGTACTCGACACAGACACCCACAAATGCCTCCACACCTCCTGTCCATTGAAACTATCCATTAGCAGTGGTGTCCATATCAACAGACGAAAGATGTTAGCTACCAACTCCAGTGCTGTCCCCCGCATTTACCCACTACATGGGCCCACTCGGCTGCTTAGCTACTTAGCTACTCTGCCTTTCCACACGGATTGGTGCAGAAGAGAGTGAAAGTTCAAATGGGACTTTTGACACGGCCTTCATGAAACACCAAACAGTGGGGCTTCCAGGGCCAAACACCAAGCAGCCAGTCAGTTAGTCAGCGCCCTGCACCTAAAGCCTTTCTAAAGACAATAGCTGTACGCACAGCTGCTCAGGGCCTCGGTGAGACATGCACCAGGAGGTGGCGGTCACGGAGAGAGGGAGCGGGTCGGGGTTCGAGTGCAGTGCAGTGAGCTGCAGGTACGGGCCGGTGGTGTGCAGTCCTTTGGCCAGGCCAGAAAAGCCTTCACTAACCTGATCAGCACCAAGACAAATAGAGGGCTGATTGCTTCCCCGTGGCCCATCTGGATTCTCTCAGAGGGAACGACGGCGAGAAGGGGAACTGTAGTTTGCTTATGTGTGTGTGTGTGTGTGGGGTGGGGGGAGTGTGTGTGTGTGTGTGTGTGATTGAGTGAGGGGGAGGAGGCGAGAGAGACGGGGAGGAGAGTGTGTGTGCGTGCATGCATGAGCGAGAGGGAGCGAGCGTGCACGAGAGAGACGGAGAGGAGAAAGTGTGCCTGTGCATATGTGCGAATACGCATGGACATTCTCTTTTAAATGCCGCCACTCCACAAAGGGCATTTCAAACACACCGTTGACTTGCCAACCAATTACAGCCAATCGGTGCTGTCGAATGGGCTACTTTTCCCTGTCAATAAAAACATTTGGGTTGGAGCTCTGCAAACCGCTCTGGACCACAGCCGGAGCCGGCAAACTGCTTGCTCGGAAATCTGTACATGGATGTGCGTGGCATTCCAGCGGCGGGAATAAAGAGCCTGGTTATTTAAAAGAGGAAATCCAGGAGTGATTTTCGTCTAGGAGAAAGGGCTGGCGGCTGGGACCAACCATGTAGGTGTGTGAGTGTGTGTGAGTATGTGTGTGCGTGTGCGTGTGCGTGTGTGTGTGTGTGGTGTGTGTGTGTGTGTGTGTGTGTGTGTGTGTGTGTAAGTACAAGCTCGTGTGTGTGTGTGTGTCCTGCTGTGTGTGTGTTGTGTGTGTGTGTGTGTGTGTGTGTGTGTGTGTGTGTGTGTGTGTGTGTGTGTGTGTGTGTGTGTGTGTGTGTGTGTGTGTGTGTGTGTGTGTGTGTGTGTGTGTATTGTATGCTGTGTGCTGAATGAACCGGTAAGTACAAGCCTAGGTGCTTTATTTAAGACTACAATTGGTGCATCTCTACACTGCGAGTATCGTTTCAGTCAACCTCTCTCCTGAATGGGTTTGGCTCAACGCCCAGAGCTACAACCTGTGGTAGCCATTGGACTTTCACCTTCACTCGAAAAATCAAATGATT
>OLKM01000052.1:17500-27500 GCA_900291075.1 Melanogrammus aeglefinus
CGTTTCGTGCCTCCACTGGACATCGTGCTGACGATAAACACGTTTGATGATGACTGCTGTTTGGCTGTTAAGAAAGGGGGTGGGGGGGGGGGGGGAACTTCGCTAAACCCCCTACGGTCCGGGCGTTGGGGGGGAATGAGCATTCAAGTAGACCGCGCCGGATCCCCTCATGACTTAATTAGGGCTCTCTCTCGTTCTCCGCATTAGTTTATTGTATGGAAACAACTTTTATCCCGAATAGTAATCAGCTCGCCCAGAAGAATAGAAGCACAATAAGCAACCCGTTTGAAGTTTTCTCCTCATGTTATCTCGCGGGCCCTCCAACAGAAGCCCCTCACAGGGCATCCTGGAGGAGGGGGCGGCGGGCCGTGCAGATGCAGGCAGGGGCCGTGCAAAAAACTCAACTGTTGCACGCTTCACCTGCAATTAGGGAAACAGATTCAAACACGATGCATTGTTTTTCTGGAACGAGGCCCTCAAGGGATTACTGATGTCCTAAAGGCTTTTTTTTTATATACTCATTTTCAAATTATCGCGTTGAATAGCCTATAAACCACCTCCCCCTCCTCATACCTTTCACAAGTCAGATTCCGTTTAACCACCGCTTAGGCAATGTCACCCACTGAAAGAAATATGAAAACAAATGTAGCCTAATCATGAGAGGGAATACACACATCATATTCAGCTCACCATTTGACAAGCCGAACTCATAAAAAAAACATTTGAAATAAATGAATGTTATTTGATGATCCTCGTCGACACAGATGGACATCAACTCGCTAACTTGGTCTGTTAATTGGTGATGGCCATCAAAAAGTACAGAGGTTTTATTAATCCATCTCGATTTGATTCAAAATGGGCTGCTTCGCCGCACGATAATCTATGTGACCTTTATTTTGACGTCACTGACTCCATTAAAATAAGAAATAATAGAGTTGAACAAAGGAAAAGAACGCGAGAGCCTGCTCAAGGGTATTAAGAAGTACTGGGCTAATGATAACGCTGATGTTGCTCCTGTTATTTTCGGATCCTGATCGGTGGTTAGGTCGGCCTGGCACAGCCTGCTATAGCCTAATTGTAGGCCTTTATTTAAATGGAAAAAAGAAAAACATTCAGGCTAGAGGTACAATTATTTTAAAAATGACAATTTGTATCAGCTGGTAGCAATAACAATTCAAAGTAGTTGTTATTCTTGTGAGCACATTTTACATGTTATTATTATTGATGATGATAATAATAATAATAATAATAATAATAATAATAATAATAATAATAATAATAATAATAATAATAAAATGCCCGTTATCTTAATTATATTGTTATGCCAATTACTTTTATTATTATTAACTTATCATTTATATTTGGATTATTAATATTATAATTAGTAGTAGTAGTAGTAGTAGTAGTAGTAGTAGTAGTAGTAGTAGTAGTAGTAGTAGTAGGCAGAAGGCCAAGTAGAATTAGCAGTAGGGTATCAGTAGGCTTGGTATTGATTGCCTATTATATTGCTATGGGCTATGATATATTAATAGGTTATAATAGCCTAAGTGTTAAGCATGAGGCCTAAATAAGCAGCATTATTAGTATACAGCAGGCTAGGTCTACCAAAATGGCTCGTAATCCATCAGTCAACTGTAATTCAAATCTGTTGATATATTTTGGAATAATTAATCTCCACAACCTCAATTACTTCTGCACACTAGATATCATGGAGTCAATAAAAACGAGGTATCTATTTTCACCTGATTTCCAACATATCTGTCCATAGCCTTGTGATCCGCGTTTATATCTGTGTCATAGCGCCATCTATTGGTCATCGACCATACTTTACGTTAAACATGGTAACTTCTGCATTTATATTTCATCACAAATAGCTATTTTGCTGTCCACTGCTGTGGGTAAATGTCTTAAGAATAATAGGTCTTACCAAAAATGTTGATGATTTATGATATGTGTGTGGTACAAAATGTATTATAAAATCAACTCTACAAGAGGAAATACACATTGATAAAAAAAAATAAAAAAATCTTAAAAGGGTGCTTAAAAGCTCGGACTAGGCAATTAGAAAAGGACATCATTTTCATCATTAAAGCGAAATGCATACAGTCCTTTGGAGGTGCTACTTAACATACAATAGTGTGTATAAAACATAGTTTTTCCTTCTACCAAGAAATGAGAATTGTTCTACTGGTCCAAACACCAACATTAAAACACCAAGTAAAAATTTAACGTAATATACATCAGGGCTGGGACGTAGAAAAAAAAAAAGGTAAAACAACTACAGATCAAGGTTTAGACCTACATCATCAAAATACGACACTAATAAAGCTATCTTACTGTCCTTAATGATAATGAGCATTTAGACAATAATTGTTAAATAATAGTAAAACAAAGAAATGCTCTAGACGTTTAGAACATACATACAATGCATGTTGATAGGCCTCCGAATTACTTTACAGTTGAGGTCTATATTTTCATTTAATCAGTATCATTGACAATCATACATGTTTATTTCTGTTGTCTTTTGGAGAATTATCAGATGGGTGAACAATGACGGTGACAATCATTCACAGTATCTATGTTTCCATAACTTATCATTATTCTCACAGTATAAATTGTAATGTTCTAATACCATTATTTCATTACAATAGAGAACGCAGTGGATCGCTCGTCGGCCTAATGTTTAGTTTTTGAGATTTCATGCTGTTGTGATTACAAATATTATCCAGCAGAGGGTGCTACAGAATCGGTTTGGAAATAACAACGAACCAAAAACGGTCAATTGAGTAAATATGCATTTTACCAAAAATAAAATAAATTGTTTTACTATTATTTAACAATTATTGTCTAAATGCTCATTATCATTAAGGACAGTAAGATAGCTTTATTAGTGTCGTATTTTGATGATGTAGGTCTAAACCTTGATCTGTACATAAAAGGCCTCACAACAAGAGATAATAAAACATAATGACACACCGATCTGAGCTCATTAAATACCACACTTAACTATTAATTTAAAAAGAAGATATAATTGCATTGTGATGGACAACTTTCACTTAAGGGAACCCACTGAATGAGCATGGTCATTAAATACAGCAAATGCATCGTGCCAGCCATATCAGCTGTTGACACACAATACTTAAGCAAGGCACCTGCTCACAGAGCTTCTGGGTTCAATACACACCTGGCCATTCACCAGGCTGTGAACACACACCGCACACCTGCCGGATTATCCCACCATATACCGGTCTGTCTCATTTCCTCCCTAACTTAAGTCCATGGGTCTCTTAAAACAGTACACACGAGTAGAGTTGATGTTCTCAGCAGGCGATCCCGGTATTAAGGTTTATTTTGGAAGATGGATATCTGGGGTCACTTAATTGGCATATTGGTGATTGTTAATGGAGGGTTGTTTCCTCACCTTGATACAACAAAGGGTGCTACTATAGCCTTACCATTGCCAAGTGCTTAGGTACTCCTAAATAATGAATTCCTTTCCAAGCTAACAAATTAAGCATTTGTCCGCATGTAACACCACATGGCAATACTTTTTACTGAAGCCAAATCTTTAGCACTTAAGTGAAGGCATTTAAGGACCTATCATGAAGACACAGACATTTGACCACAACATGACTACATCAAAACAGAGGCTCTATAAGGATGTTCTCTCTAAGGATCTCTTTGTCCAAATGCAATATACACAGATATGCGTGTGCACAACACAGAAATAATGTTATATTTGTAGTAATTTGAAAATCAATCATTTATAAAGACCCAGTTGCAAATGTAAATATATTTAATCAATCAAACCATCAATCTCTCAGATATCAATCTTATAGATTGATGCTAGCATGGAATGTAATGGCAAAATGTGGTGGGAGAATCCAATTGATATCCATATATATTGACATCCATACACACAACTATCTCCTATAGCTCTATCTTTAAATATCATTGTTCATGTGTTTGGAACAATAATTTAGCAACATCTGGTTTAGTTAACAGTATCAAGGTGTTCAGGAAAAAAAAGTTTATTAATTGGACAAGCATAAAAAAACTTTTTCAAACTACTAATGCAGTTTCAGTGCAATTCCAAAATATAACATTTTTCAGCAGGGCAAGTTAATCGTATGGTTTGAAACCACCTTTTATATATTATTTTTGATTATCTTTCAACTATTGTGCTAGCCAGCAGAAGCTTAAGAGTGATACCATTGTGAGGTAAACCTGTACACATACCATCTATAACAAACAAAGCACAAGTTCACAAATTAATAATTGAATGAGCATAGAAATATAAGTACTATAGCACAATACAAATCAATGAATTAAAAAAAAAGAAAAGAAAAAAGGAACCAAGGATTGCAGTGGTTAGAGATATTTGGTTTGTGGGTTTTACAAAATACCCATTTGATGTAGTTCCTACATTAAATATATTTATATATATATATTTATATATATTAATATCGGTTTATTACATTTTACAACTACAAAGATGAGTTCAAGATGAAAGGATGACCATAAGTGACCATATGTGATGGGAGTTTCAAGAGTCCTTTCCATCCCTCAGGGCCAACTCTGCAGGGATGACGGCTATGACACAAGTTGAATCATGGGTCGCCCATTGCTTCAATATAGATACGTGATTCAAGAGAGTCTTTGCCATTGAAGTTGGCATCAATGTTATTGACAGGAGCCCAAAAAAATAAAAAAATAAATGCAGACGATCCATGCCATATAAATAGGGATTAACATTGTGTCTTTTCGGCGTCGTTTAACGTTCTTCCCTGCAGGTGGAGGGGTATCAAGCCCCTATCCAAGGACGCTGCCCTTTTCACCAGTAACTACCTCCGGTACCTCCGGTAAAGTAAATTGGATACAAAGGGGAGGTCGACGCCGATTGGATTTGAACTCAGTCTGCAGGCGTGGTACACAGTTGATTTAGAAAAAACACTTTAGAAATAGACGGGACTACTAAGACAAAGATGACACAGTGTCACAACCACTTGGATGTGCTTCATTGAAGTGCTGATTTAGTCCTTCGGTGCTACAGTCAAACTGTTAGAAATGTTCTGACCTGTCGCAGAAACGTTCTCTTTTTTTTTTGCCATTTATCAATGTTGCACTGCAGCAATTATTATTATTTTTAAATTCTCGCTCGGCTGTACTCGTAAACCGTAAAGCTGGAAAATTCTAGAGTTTACTGACCGGGGAAATGAGAGACATGACAGAGCCAGTGCAAGCATATCACATACAAATATGTTAATATCTTTTATCAAAAACTCCCCCTGTCATTTATCAAGGTGGCCAACACCTATTGTAACTGACACTTATTTTGCGGATGAGAATGCATAGTTGATGGAACCTCAGCCAGCGAAGTATTGTGTTAAATATGCCGGGGAAAAAGCAAGTGGTAAATTAACTCATTTCTGCCATTGTCCCTAGCACATGAAATTTAAATAGCAATTTACTTATAAGAAAGCACACATTGGGAATATAAGACTTTAAAACATACCTGTCAACAGGAGTATGTAGTTTGCAGCAGAATTAAAGTACATTTCTATTTTTTTCTTTTAACATAATGGAAAAAAATATCAGTTGCAATCATGTCAGGAAATAAACAATCATACTAATTGTAAACAGGGTCAAAAATAAAAACAGCATTCACTGTCAACCCAAACCTATAATGCTTGTTTGTCGTCTCAAACCCAAGTAAGCTCAGTATTATCAAATGAATTGTGAGCATATTGACTGGATCAAAACACTAAAGCAAATATGCATTAAGTCAGTTTGTTTACCATGTTGGCATTCTTCAGCATGTCTTATGATAGCCCACAGCAAGACCAATATAAGAATAGGAATCAGTGTGTGGGTGTTTGTGACTTTGTGACTGTTTAATAAGATGGAGAGGGGGGGGGGGGGGAAGGCATGGTCACAAGTTAAGGCCTCTCTTCTTACTGTCCTCGCAAGCAAAGGGTCCACATCAACACGCCCCAACCCTTAAGACGCCTCCCAACAGGCGCCTTCTGGTTCTCCATCTTCCAACTTACCTGATACATTCTTCCTCGGAGGGGCCCTCCGAGTCTTCATCGTCACTATCCTCAAGCTCAGGTAGGTCTCCCCACAGCAGCAGATTTAAGCCTGCAGTGTGTTTAGTTTTGGAGGTGATTAGTTATTTATTGAAATTCGACAATTCCCACATTGTCATAACAAAGAATTTCTACTGGCCTGTAGCGTCCAGTCTGTTGAGGGTGGACACAGCATCGCTATTGAACATCCAGAAGTGCCCATTGTTACAGGACAGGAGGCATGGTTTACAGGGGGCCACGACATGATAGCCGACAACATTGCCGCTGGTCGGACAGTGAGTGTGTATGTGGAGAGAGACGGGGAGACAAAGGACAAACATATGTCAGCATTTCATAAAGAGTACCTGTGAAAACTGCTAGCTCCACCAGATAGCGTCTATTATCCCACTGATGTTTTTAGCATGCAACAAAGGCCATGGTATAACAAAGCAGTTTGCATCGCTAATTTGGAGCTTATATGTTACATTTACGTTTTAACATAGCAAGTTATGTATAACTTGTGCCAAACAGAAATGCAGAAATATCTACAGATTCCTCATCTGTCTGGGCCAGTGTTGGAATCAAAACAAACCGTACTATTTATGTTGACTCAATAACTGGACTTATACTTATACCACTTAAGACAGGCGATGTCTCTCAGTTTGCACTTGCAGCTTTCGGTGGAATAGCAGCTGGCCACAAAGTCAACAGTCCTAGAAAGAAATGTAAAAATATACATTGAATGAACAATGCACGGATTAAGAAATGAATCAAATGTGTTTTACATACCATCATTTCATGAAACATAGGCTAATAGAAGGAATAGTGTGTACCAATACTTTTTTAATAAGACAATTACACAAATGTATAGCTAACCAACTCAGAATATTAAATGATAATAATATAAACACTTACCTATTAGGTGGTATATCGGTGGAGAACAGCTCGATCTCTGCATCTGCGAGAAGCACTGCTTTCATACCTCGGGTGCAGAGGAGACTTCCACAGAACACGCAGTTGACTTGAGTGACACATTTGTTTTTGAAATTAGCGTTAGATGTGGACATGGCTGTTGCGACCTAGCCAACCTGTGTCTCACAACCTTTCAAAGGCCAAATGTGTTCTGCTCTCGATCACTAACCAGGCAGTGAATGTACGAAATGACTTCACTCATGAATAAAAACGTCGAGCGTTTCCCTTCGCTTCTTCAGGTTTAGAATATTAATCTGTTCAGGATTTACCTACAAGCCGTCGAGGTCTGTGTCCTTGTCTTAGCACTTTGTTTGCGAAGACACGGAGCGTTACTGTTGGTATAAACGGTGGGAAGCGCCTTAATAAAATGTCTATAAATAATTCAGCAACAACGCATATAAATTAGCGTATAGCAAGCCTTGTTTGGCATTGTTTGGTTTTCATCAAGAGAGAATGTACCTCGCAGCTATATGGTTAGCTGACAGCTTTGTTGTTTATAACTTCCTGGTATTTTACAACACTTCCTGAAACATTCTTTGAACGACATCACAACGCGCTGTGATTGGATATAATTCACCATGTGCCACGCGATTGGACAGCAATATATGACGTAAACTCAGCTATTCTCTTTCCCCCTGGAAACACATTTAGGTTATTTGACAAATAAGAGTAGATCAATAATAGGCATACTATTCCCATTTGAAAACACAATAACACTTTTGAAATTGAATAGCCGATGTATATTTCTAGATTTTTTACAAAAATATAAGTAGGCCTAAGGGATTTCAGGTTCTGGTCGAGCGAACCATGGTCACAGTGTATAAGCCTACATTGTGTAGGCCTACAAATAGAAATAGGTCTCATATCCAATAATAAATATGCAGGCCTATATTTCAAAGGATTATTAGTTTGTACGGTGTGTACAAATAGGTATCACAAGCAATTGAATATGCGGGGTCCCTCAACAATAATGTAGACATCCTATATATTAGAAATGCAGCTAGGCCTACATGCATTAAAATGTAAATGTTTATACCAGATGTTATTTCTCTTCCGTTGACTCAATAGGTTGATGTAGTCTCATTTTTACTTAAAATTATAGTCCCGAAAAGTCCCGTAAGCTTTAAATGTAAGATTTGATTTAAGGCTTGGTCGCTTTTGTCGAGACGTGTGCATTCAAAACATGTATTTTGATGATGTTTCATTCGTAGTAGGAAAAAATAGGATTGGGAATTGACAATAATAGACAAACAATGCGAACTTTTCTATCCAGTCGATAGAAAGTCTCAACAAATGATGGATGAGGTCCGTGCGTGAATGCGTCTATGCATGTCTGTCCTGCGCAGTGGCCAGCCATCCTCCTCGTTCTTCTCACTCAAGGGAGGACCAGAACCACACAGTATCCTCGCGGTCGCCGAGACCAGGCGAGTATCCCAACTTATAATTTCGACTCAGGAGTAGACACCAATCGCCGTGGAGAAGAAGTCCCAGCTTTATTTTTTTCTTCTTCAATGGAATGAGCTTCCCTTCCCTTACTTTATCTGCACGGTAACAGTTTTTTTGAGGAGGCGTTAATGCACGGACTCACACGAATGGGAATACACACAGCAGCGCCAAACTCACAATGCACCCCGAGTGAAGACGGACACTGACAATACAGAGCTGCGGGCAGAGCAAGAAGCTCGTATTTTCCGTGGTGTTTTCCCAGCTCGGTCACAGTAGTACTTCTGGACAATTGACTTATTGATAGAAAAAAAAATTGCTTAACTGCGCGGGCAAGTCGCCTATTTGATCCACAACGCAGCCATGACGTCTCCGGCGAAATTCCGAAAGGACAAGGAGATCGTGGCCGAATATGAAACTCAAGTTAAAGGTAAACTTTTTCACATCTTTACGTTGAACTGCCCTACATTGTGGATGGTAGGACACTGATTCAAATAAATGCAATGCAAGACAATTTGGTTACCCATTTATCCAGCTGCATGGGCTTTCCAACTCGTTTCGATGATCACAGAGCTAGCTGCATACCTGTCCAGTTTCGTATGCTTTTGGTCAGAGAAATGCCATTATGATATTTTCAGCATTTTCGGTTGTGGCATGAACGACTTCAATCATTCAAACAATATGATCACGTATAAGCATCTGCCTGCCTGCAGCTACACATAACTCTCACATAGCCTACGGTCAACAAAGATCAATGATTGTTTAATTGTGGTTTAAAATGCAGATATATAGTAAAAACTTAAATATATACGAGGCCAATGTGAAGGCTATCCATTTGTGTAGGATGGAGGCTGTATTCCCTTTGCTAGGATTCGACATGCCAGTGGAACAACGCAGGGCGTTTTCTCTCTCGCGCCTGCATGTCTGTGGCGATGTGTTGGCGTTCACGAGGCGCTGCAAGTGTAAATTGTGCTACTAAGCGTATCCATGTGTGTGGGGAAAAAAACCAAAACGTTTTATAACGGTGGTAATTGTCATGTAACCCTGCAAGGAGTCTCCTACGTATATTTACCCAGAACTAGCAACGAAGCAAAATATCATGCAAGAGACCTGGGGGGCGATGGGGCGCGGGGGGTAATGCAGCCGTTTAACTACCTGCTCCTATTCTGCCGTCCGACAACCTTATCGGAAAGATTGAGCGGTATTGTCTTTGTCATATATAATATAATATCATATATAATGCTAACAGTGTAGCCGAGTAAAGTAGAAGTGTTCTGCACGCATGAAGAACGGCCCTAATTCCAATTTTGTTTTGCAATGGACGATTAGCAGATGAGTCCCCTGCTCCACTCCCTCCTGTTTCCCTTCAACAACGACTCCCATCATGATTTGAACATTATGGGAGTCAAATTATGACAGACCAGTGGACATGGACAGCCAGTCAGAGTCTGTGGAAGAGCCTCTTCTACATGAAGTTGTATTGAGACACTCTTACCCCAGAGTTAACCTACTGTCCT
>OLKM01000052.1:32500-40000 GCA_900291075.1 Melanogrammus aeglefinus
GGGACTGTGTGTGTGTGTGTGTATTTGTGGCCAAGAGAGATTTTTGGGAGATACATTATGTTTTATCAAAAGAGTCACCAGCAAAAGATCCACCAGTTTTTCTATGCATGACTTACGATATACGCTTTGCATCCAAAGACTGCAAACATGTCTACAACAACTCATCTAAATGTAGTGATTCGGGGGGGAGCTGGTTTGGCCTTCCATTGGTGTCTGGAAAAACAAATGTTTGTGTGTGTCTGTGTCAGCGGTGAGGAGCAATAGCATGCCATCCAGGGTTCACACCTCCGCTAATGCCGTTTTAATGAAGCCATTCATCACGGTTCCTCGGCCGGATCTGCAGCACATGGAGACAAGCGCAATAGACACACATGCTACCTTCACACAAACGCAGTCGCTCTCCCCTCACTCCTTCTCTTTCTCCCTGGGAACAATGTGCTTGTATCTGTCTTTCTAGTCGTGAACGTGTGGGTGTTTTAGGACACCGCGCTCCTTCTGCTGTGCGTCTGCTATAAGGATGTGCCGATGGAAGAAAACGCTGCTATTTTGGGCGTGTTTCGTCGTTAAGCTCTCGCCCTCCGGAAGAGCAATTGTCCCCCACTAGATGCGCGGTTGATTTTTGGCGAATGACTGCGGTAGAGCCTGGGCCGGCATTGGGAGCCCATCATCAGAGTGCTGAGTCTGCGCAAACAGGGGGGAGATTGTAGTGGTGTCTGTTGTCTCTGGAGCCCATGGATCATTGTAGACCCGCTCTCGGCAATGACAAAAAGGGAGGATTAAACGATGCAGTCGTCGCCGGCCGTCGGTCCCGTTGTGGTTATGACACTTACGACACCGATGCAGGAAAGGAGCTAGTAGGCACCCCACCACATATATATATGAAATGGAAGTATATCCTTCCTGTTCTTTTTTCCTCTTCTGCTCACCTGATCATCTCCCCTTATTTTACCTAGTCACATCTTGTAATATACATTACACATGTCCTGTTCCAGGGCATGGCTTATGTTATTTGTATGAATGAATATGAACAAGCCAAATAATACACAAAGGGTATGAGACTATGAGACATCAACGAGTGTGTGTGTGTGTGTGTGTGTGTGTGTGTGTGTGTGTGTGTGTGTGTGTGTGTGTGTGTGTGTGTGTGTGTGTGTGTGTGTGTGTGTGTGTGTGTGTGTGTGTGTGTGTGTGTGTGATAGCAGACGACATCCTGGCTCCCTGATAAAGGTTGGTAAAGAGTTGGTACTTTCCCACCTATGTTCTAGTCCTCTGCCATCACCTCAACCTTTCACGCCAACCAGATGTACTGTAAGAAAGACACGCGCACATGCATGCACGCGATCGTTCTCTAAAATATACATACAATGTTTACTGTGCCCATGATGAGCTTAGGCTGAGGATCACTGCAGGTGACGAGCTCCTTAGGACGAGCCAACAGATGTGTCGCCTGTCTGTCCCACAATCCCCAGGAGGATGCCCCCCACAGCCCTGTCTGCTCATTATGCACAAGCGATCACACACGCATGCACGCACGCCTGTATGTAGGCACACTGGCATGTGTGTGCATGCGTGTGTGATCGCTTGTGTGTTTTGTAATTAGAGTTTTGCCCTCACACGTCGATACTGGTACCAAGGCCTGCCGTGGAACCTCAACCTAAAGTATGCTATTTATGCTGTCGCTTTCATTGTGTGTTTGACGTTTATGGATGAAGCAGCTCATTCCCGAGGCCAGATATTAATCAAACTGCTTTGCTGCCACTTGTTTTGCAACCTGCCAATCCTTCTGTGGACAGAAGCACGAGTGCGGTGTGTTTGTGTGTTGAGACCCAAAGGCTGATTTGTCTTGTTCTGTTGTACTTGTTGAAGCATGTCCCAGGGCTGTTAAATAAGCATGTGGTTGCCGCAGTGGTTCAACTAACATGGCGCCTATGGGTAAATGACGGCTACAGCCAATTCCCTCCATTTCTACCTGTAGAATGAGTCCGCCTTCATCAATGCGCCCACTGCCCCTTCCCTCTCTGCAGAAGCCTGCGTGTGGTCGGTCCTTTTGGCAGATTTAGGGGGTAGGGTCATTTGGCTCCGCCCATCCAGGAAGTTCCCAGGATAGAATGTGTGCACCATGTGCTGGGCTGCATGGTGGGAGGACCCTCCCTGATCTCTCTCCTTCCCCCTCACCCCCTCTTCTGTCTCAGCTCACCGCCATCCTCCTCTCCTCACCACTGTTCCCCACCCACTCTATCACCACATTCCAACTCAGTCCATGTGTGCTCCCAAACAGCCCAGAAATGGGAAAACACACACACACACACACACACACACACACACACACACACACACACACACACACACACACACACACACACACACACACACACACACACACACACACACACACACACACACACACACACACACACACACACACACACACACACACACTGCTGCTGTGCAGTGGCCCGTGCGTCGCAGGGGGGGGGGGGCTGTGTCAGGGGTGGAGCTGAACGCTACATCCCATATCTAGATGTTCCACACAGAGGGACCCTCTAGTTCCGCTCCTTCTCCTAGCTGTCCAGACCTGCCTCAGAGCCCAGCCATATACAAACCCATTGTCTCTTCTGTAGCCTTCAGCTATGGAGCTATCCGGTCGATAGCTGATAGTTTGCTGCCTAATAGTTACTGTTAACAGCTGGAAATAACATCTAGTCATTTATTTTTTTGCTTCATCCACCTGCAAGCAAACACATTCTGGTGCTCTGCTGTTACACTATTATTTTCACATGCTGTTTCTCGTCACTCATCAACTATAATGTCTGTGTATGTGTGTCCAGTGTGCATCTATGTCCGCATCGATGTGCGCTTCTGTTCATGTGTCCAGGCTGCTGTTTGAGGCGAGCAGGCAGGGGGCTAAGTGGCTGATTGTAAAAATGGGGGCTCTTGTCATGAGATGTGGGTTTTCCAGTGGAGGAATGCAGGGAGAGGTTCCCAGCCTCTGAGTGACTGGTGGATTACCATCGCTGCCGAAACGTCAATGCACGCCCTTTATAAATGACCACCCCTCCCTTTTTTAAAAAAAAAACAAGATCAGATGTTGTGTCAGAGTTCCATCAGAAGCATCATTGTCGGTTACAAATACTTAAATACTGATAGACTATTTTACTGCTTTGAATTAATGTATTTCAGAAATGACAACTGCATGGAGATCAGTGTTTTTTGTCTTCATGAGGGAGTCTTATAATGGCAGCAATTGGGCCCTCTGAGTGTCCTGTTGCTATTGTCCATGGTGTCCCACCTGGTGTGTGTGTGTGTGTGTGTGGGGGTGTGTGTGTGTGTTGGGTGTGTGTGTGTGTGTGTGTGTGTGTGTGTGTGTGTGTGTGTGTGTGTGTGTGTGTGTGTGTGTGTGTGTGTGTGTGTGTGTGTGTGTGTGTGTTCTCTATAGCGCTCTTGGCTATTGCAGTATGAGTGAGTCAGGTCCCTGGCAGTGTCTCCCTCCATTGTGCCCCCCCCCCCCTTTCACACTGCAAAGGACAATGATGCCCAGTGTCCTCTGGCTCACTATGTCATAGCTCACATTCCAAGTGACACACACACACACACACACACACACACACACACACACACACACACACACACACACACACACACACACACACACACACACACACACACACACACACACACACACACACACACACACACACACACACACACAGAGAGAGACGCTGTTGGCCTCTGACAGCGTAGCCTCGATTGGCATCAAGGCCATTTAAAATTCATGAACTATTCGGCTGGTATTCAGTGCATGTGGGAGAATGTTGTCTGATTGTGTGTGTGTGTGACGGAGGGAGAGATTCAGAACAGCAGGTCTCTGCTAGATCAAACGGGCCTCATCAGCATTAAAGGAAGGGGGCTGTTTGGGTAAAGAGGAGAACGGAGCAGGAGAGGATGAAAGCAAAGTGAAACTCTCTGTAGTGTCTCAGATATTAGAATCAACAACAACGGTGCTAATGGCCGCTGCTCTTGCTTGCTCCCAGTCTCCTTGCCCAACCCCCCCTTGGTTTATATCTGCGCAGTGACGGCTGGGAGGATTGTGTCAGTGAGCCAGAACAGGTGTGAGCCACATGTCTCTCTCTTTTCCTAGTCTTTTCTCTTCTCTGTTTTTCCTTTTCTCTCTCTTTTTAGTCGTTCTTTCTGGTACCATCCAACCTTTGACCTCATGGCTAGCTCCCCCCTCTGCTGGGTGTGTGTGTGTGTGTGTGTGTGTGTGGGGGGGGGCTTCTAGTCACAACTCAAACATTCACATACTGTTGAGGGACGATGGATCACTGCTGCATACGTAGGTGTACACAGTTTGATGTGTCAAAACATCATTATCTGGTGTGTTCCGACAGCTGTATGTGTAGTCATAGGCGAATCGCCCCCTGAAATAGTGTCTCTTCTCTCTCGCTCTCTCTCGCTCTCTTCTGCTCCCCCACCCCCACCACCCCTCTCGTTGCCCTTCAGAACTGTGGCGGCATCAATAATTCAACGGCGCATCGACAAAACATAAATCTGCTGTGCCCCATCCCTCCGGCTCCCTCCCCGCTTTATCTGTCTTTAAAGTCCAGTTCCCTCTTGTTGGTCTTTCCTTTTTTTAATGGCCCCCAAACCCCCCATCCACTGTACTGCGCTGTGATTTCCAGTCTCACACACACACACACAGCTGTTCAGTGTGGCGGTGCTCCTGTGTTCTGGAGCTCGCAATCTGCTCTCACCCCCACCCCCCCCAAACTCCCATCGTCTGCCCCAATCGTGTAAGTTGGGGCGGGGTCTCCGAGGTGGGGCCAGCGAGGTGGCTGAGAGGAAAGGGTGGGTCTGGCCCGGTATGCTGCATAATAGAGAGCAAAGACGTGCTCCAGTTCTGCTACCCACGCCTGCTGGGGTTGTGACGCTGGAGCTGTCCTGTACGCAGCTCGGCCCCGTAACCTGGTGTGATGAAAACCCTCTCATGCATACATCCCTCTCGGACATATATCCTTTCGCAGGCAAACAAGGACGCCTGTACGCACATAGAGACACCCTCAAGGGCGGAATACCTATGGAAACACTGCACACAGAAAAATGACGTGTGTGTGTGTGTGTGTGTGTGTGTGTGTGTGTGTGTGTGTGTGTGTGTGTGTGTGTGTGTGTGTGTGTGTGTGTGTGTGTGTGTGTGTGTGTGTGTGTGTGTGTGTGTGTGTGTGTGTGTGTGTGTCCCAGGGCATTCAGGCTCTGTCGTTAAAGAAATGTAAAGAAAAGACTGCGGCTTAGCCTCCTGCTAATGTTGCGCAACAACCAGTATGGGAATTTTTTTTTTGCCTAGTCTGGACAATATAGCCAAAATCTGTGTAACTTCCCCTAGTGCTATGTTGAGCATGACAGCCAGTACTATGTGAATGATACGTTTCCTAGTCATGCTTACCAAACTGTGTGCATGCAATCTTGGGAGTATGGCAGTGCCTTGTTTATTGTTATTGTGCTGTTCGCTTGTCCCCAGTTATACCCAGGGTTTCAGCAGGCTGAAATCACACAGGTTAGGATCCCACTTAATGACTCATGTTGATGCTAAGAAATGCTCTCCAGGAAGGTTGTGTGGTTGTGTTTCTTTTAAGCATGACAGTGAAAATATTGTTTGGGTTTTTTGTTTAGTTTCAGCGCTGCGTGTGTGTGTGTGTGTGTGTGTGTGTGTGTGTGTGTGTGTGTGTGTGTGTGTGTGTGTGTGTGTGTGTGTGTGTGTGTGTGTGTGTGTGTGTGTGTGTGTGTGTGTGTGTGTGTGTGTGTGTGTGTGTGTGGTGCAGGGATAGGGTGTTCCCAGGCTATCATCCCGTTTGTGCTCCATAGCAACCCAGAGTGTTTGTCTGGAGGAGGGGCTGATGGGAATGGAGGCTTTTCAGAACGCTCCCTTCCAGCTCCGGGAGGAGCGGTTTGTAGGGACCTCTGGGTGACCTTTCACTGGAACTGAGATCCCCGTCTTGGGATGCTGGGAATAGGAGTTGGTTTTTTTTGTGTGGTTACTTGTGGGATTCTGAAGCAGAAACAGATTTTCTCTTCCTGATTGCAGAAGTGAAATCAGAACTGAATGACACTGGCACGCACCTGGTGGCAAGCACACACACACAGTGACCAATAATAGCTGCTTTTGTTTCCATGGACGTCATGTGGCCATTGTCTCTTGTTGTGTCCCTCCTCCAGTCTCCTATCTGGACTCCCTACCACCACCACGTTCTGTCTTAACCGCTGCAGTATTCGTGTTGGAGGAACTAAAGTAACAAACAACAAGACAAATCCATATGTTTCCTGCTCAAATTCTATCAAGTTCCTATCATTTCTATCATTTCCTCTTTTTCAGTTGAGCTGTTCATTCTAGTTCAATGTTTGTGTTTCTATAAGCAGGCCTTGATTTGTCTGCTGGCGGGATGTGACATGGTAGAGTTAAGCTGTGAATAGCAGGACTCCAGAATGTTGATCCTGTTCTTCCTGTTAGAGGAAGTAGGACATAGTAGCCACCCCCCCCCAATCTCTATTTTGTAGTTTATCACCTATGTTTGTGGGGGTCCGAATCGTCTTTTCAATGTCACAATCAATGCATTCCGTACTGTCATTGGTGTTCCTCACACTACAGGATATCAGATTTTTACATTAAATATATTTACGTAAAATAAAATCTTAACATATAGCACGCCACAGGATAAACAGGGGGAAAAGTATGCACCCAGCATAATGGCATTCAGGCATGCTTATCCCATCCTTGTTTTTTTTCACCCCCCCAGCCTTATGAACACTGAAACAAGTTTTACCATGTTTTCCCATTGACTTCTTGTTAAGTAAACCAAGTTTAAGGGAGAAAAAAATAGAACAACAGAAAGCTTATGAAACGTGCACGCAGTTGAAGAGCCTGCAGCTACAGCACAGCCACTGGGAGCAGAGAGGGATGAAGAGACAATCTCTTCTGCTCTCCTATCTCCCTGCTGTTTTCCCACTCTTCTGTCTTCCTGCTGCGTACTTCATTCTGCTTAGGTGTGGAGCCTCTGTCTGTCTGTCTCACTGTCCCTCTGAATGTCTGTCCCTCTGTCCCTCTGAATGTCTGTCTGTCTGTCTCTCTGTCTGTCTGTCTCTCTGTCTGTCTCTCTGTCTGTCCCTCTGTCTGTCCCTCTGTCTGTCTGTCCCTCTGTCTGTCTGTCTGTCCCTCTGTCTGTCTGGCCCTCTGTCTGTCCCTGTGTCTGTCTGTCTCTCTCTCTGTCTGTCTGTCCCTCTGTCTGTCCCTCTGCTCTGTCTGTCACTCTGTCTGTCTGTCCCTCTGTCTGTCTGTCTGTCTGGCCCTCTGTCTGTCCGTCTGTCTGTCTGTCTGTCCCTCTGAATGTCTGTCTGTCCCTCTGTCTGTCTGTCCCTCTGTCTGTCCCTCTGTCTGTCCTCTCTGTCTTGTCTGTCTGTCCCTCTTTCTGTCTGTCCCTCCTCTTTCTGTCTGTCCCTCTTTCTGTCTGTCCCTCT
>OLKM01000052.1:45113-62613 GCA_900291075.1 Melanogrammus aeglefinus
ACACACAAACAACACCCCCAACCACACCACCACAACAACCACACACACAACACATCACACACAACACACTCAACCTACACCACACACACACACACACACACACACATCCTTACTTCCTGTAGTTGTTTTAGTGCCCCCCCCCCCTCTCCCTTCCCCTCTGCTCCCCTACTACCAATGAACTGCTCCTGCTGTCTTCCTGTCTCCCTGTCCTGTCTTCCTGTGAGGGCAGGAATGAATGGACATATTATTCACCATGTCCACCCCACCCCCAGCCCCCTCCCCGTGCACGCACACTGGTAGACCCGTGCCCCTTTTGCTACACGTCTGCTCGCCCGGTCTCCCGCTGGGTTTTTTATTTTCTCATGAGGACAATAGAGTGTGAGCTTACAGTGGTACAACTGCTAAGCCATCACTCCCTCCTCTTCTCTCCCCTCCTCTCCCCTCTCCCTCCCCTCCCTTCCCCACTCACACTTCTCTCTGCTGCAGTATCAGCCCCTGGAGCAACAAACAACGGGTAAAATCTCTACTGCAATGCAAAAAAAAATAAAAGAGTAGGGTTGTTGAAAGCAAACTTGTCGATGGGGGAGAAAAACGCAGCCTCCTCGGTTCATATTTTTAGCGTCGTCTTCGATAAAATCAGCCGAACTCGGCGGTTATAATGAATATTTGGATTGACTACGCGTCGGTTAAGGCAAACTGAAGGACATGTCGGGGTGAGCAGCAAACGGTGAAGTACCAGCACTCTGGTAGCCTCTACCCCAATTAGTGTCAGCGGAATACCTGTCAGGCGAAGCCCCAGGTTAGACTTTCCTAGAGAGGAACATGTGGGGGGTGGGGAGGGGGGGAGTGGGGGTTCACAACAGCTGCCCCCACGGTGCTCGACATTTCTAATGCATGGATAAGCTTCCTGGGGTGCTTGTCAACCTGGTAGGGCTACTAATAGGACTAGGCGGCCCACTACCACCATGGAGATCTGGTGAACAACCTAGCGTCCGTGACAAGGACATCTAGGACATCTGGGCATCTCCGTTGTGAAGTAGACCGGAAATATTGAAATTGACCAGATTGGCGTCTGGTCTGACCTCGTCATAGAGTGTCTGTCACGACATGACCTTGGCTCCATCAGTGCCATCGGTCAGAGCCTCCAGGGCATTTGGAGATCCGGAGGCTTCTTCCTGGTCCTTTTTTTTTTAAGCATATTTAAAGGCATGGGGAATCGGTGTAAGGCTCATCTAAAGAGAGCGTATGGTAATGGTTTGGGGAAGCCAGATGCCCTTTGCCGTGGCTTTAGGAACCTCCCCAGGCAATGGCTGGCTGGATCCAACATGACCTTTTGATAGGGGGGGTTTTCACTGATCTCATCTGTGTCTGCTGAACCCATCTCAGACTGTCACCCTGAGTTAGTGTGATTCTTTGTCAGAGCTTTATTAAGTTGGCATGCTTTTAAATCTAGAATGAAAAGTGAATTGTGAATCTCTGGTTCTTTAAATAGTTAATTCAAAGTTCCTTGGGCTGGGGTATGGCGCTTTTGCACACCGTTCACACCAGGTTATATGCATGAACAGGTCATAATCACCTCAGACAACCAGCAAGGTAAGGCTCCCTACCATGGCGCAACATTCAGGGAATGCAATTTTTTATAAAAAAAAAAAGGGGTTTACAAGCAATTGACCTACAAGCAATTGCAGACAGAATCCAGTGTGACAGGAATTATTATGAGCTCCATAATAAACGATGGTTTGACATTTAGGAGTCTGTTGATGTTGCCGACTGAACCAGCATGTTACAAAGTCTCTGTGGCTGAGCCTTTGACTTTGGCCTTCTGGGCAACAACCAACAACCAGGATGGGGGGGGTGGGGGGGCAGTGGGGAGGGGGGTTGGGCTGGCATCTGTGAGGATGGGTGAGGAGGACGGAGGCCAGGTGGTCACGCAGCGCTCTCGACAGCACTGGGGACACCAGGCCGTGCCGCTTGACAGAGCAGGCGGACATGAGCTGGTGCTGACACCCAGAAACAAGACACACAGACGGACCCCTTGTGTCGTTATCAGTCCAGGCACTCAGAGAAATCAATGGCAGTGTGGTACCCCTCCCTGCAAAACACGGGTGCTTCGACAAGAAGGGGAACACCGACTATCTTTATTTAGGGTACCTGGTATATCTCCCTTTATCAGCCCATTTGACCTTCTCTCGTGTGTGTGTGTGTGTGTGTGTGTGTGTGTGTGTGTGTGTGTGTGTGTGTGTGTGTGTGTGTGTGTGTGTGTGTGTGAGTGTGAGGGGGGGGGGGGGGTGTTATGGTATCACAGAACACAAGTGATATGTGTGACTTGACGGGTTGGAGACTATTTGTGTGTGTTTTTGAGCATCCGCGTCTTGCGTATTGAGGTATATGGAGAATGGAAATAGTAATGTGCGGCACCTCTATATCCAGACCAAACGACACCCTACAGGCCCGGTGTCACTTCCGTCAGCCCCCCGTCATGTCAGCTTCACCTCAGGTCCATGGCAAGAACCGCGGGGATGGAGGCCCGGGTTTGTTCAGAAGGAAGCCTTACCCAAGGTTTTAAGGCCAGAACGGCAACTCTTAAAACACTGGATCCCTTCACTTCACCTATTGACTTGTCTTCACACAAGATAAGGTGGTGAAGTGATTTACAGCTCTATACAAGGCCCCCCGTTACACTTGTGGTTTCGATTGCCACTTTACTCTTTACTCTAGATTGCATTAACTGTCTGGTCTAGTCCCCGATTGATCTTGCTCACATTGTGATCTGATGAGCTAGACCAGTCATTCCCAAAGTGTGGTCCGCGGACCTGGCGGTACTGCAGGTGGTCCATGGAAAATTAAATATAAAATAAGTACAATTTTTGACATTCATTTTACCAGAAAATTCCCATAAAAATATGTGGCATCCGTTGTGTGCAGCCAACATTATTTTAACAAGTCTGTTGTACTAATGCTATGACCAGTTATTGTGAGTGCTAGTAGGCCTTTTAAGAGGTGCTGGTATTTCAGGTAAAAGGTGTGGCGAAATATCTTATTATGTGTATTTACGAGGTGGTCCGCGAAAATTCTTGATTACAAATAGTGGTCCACAAACACACAAAGTTTAAAAACCCCTGAGCTAGACCCGACCCAGAGAAGGTCAAGCTCACATTCTAATGGGATTACGAAGGTGTGTGGACGCCTATCTGGGCACAATGTTGGCGGACTAATTACAGGCATACACCGCTCGACACACTTGGACTCATACTAGTGACTTTGTCTTTAGGTATCTGCATCACAGCGCTAATTTAGAGCATGGATATCTGCTGAATTTCCAAAGACGGAACCGGCCACAGAGTTCAAGGGTTAGGGACTTCAGACCTTCGTTCTGATTGGGCGCATCCGATCACAAAAGTTGCAATGAAACGAGGTGTAGCCGAGGCCGCAAAAAATCAGCACATTAGCAGCAGGATGGCATTGAACATGACTTTACACAAAATGCAGACAGGATGTGTCAAAGTCAAATATGTCTGGACAAACATAAAATAAAAAACGTTTTATCCATCCATCAACCCTCTTCCCTCGCTCTATCTCATTTCGTTGTCTCTGCCTCCCTTGTTTCTCTTTGTGTCCTCCTAAACAAACAAATCAATAATGAATGATCAAAAGGGCTCTCTGGGGCCGAATGGCGTGTGAGAGAGTGAAAGGGAAATCCATTAGGTGGCTCAGTCCTACTTTAATCTTGACTAGAGCCCACTCAGAGGACAACACGGAAACCTAGAATTGATATGGATTTATATCTCTTTATTTCTGCTCCTGTCCACCGTGGTCCTCCATTGTCCCCATTCCCCAGCCCATGTGTGTTGACCGTAGCTAGCTGCTCCATGTGATTTTTTTTTTTTGTGGCCGTATTTGAGGCTCTTAGCAGAGGTTATAAGAGTTGGCAGTAAGCACTGCAGAGGAAACAGAAGAAGGAGGAGGAACAAAGGAGGAAAGTACATCAGCAAGTAGATTCCCAGATCCCCTTTTTACAAGAAAGAGCTCGCTCTCGTCTGCCTTGGAAAATATGAGCAGGGCCATGTCGGCGGCCATGGGGTAGTAGGAGTCACATTCCAGTTATTGTCCCGAGTTCCCGGTGTGTACAAAGGCTGCTGACCGCCTCATAGATTAAAGTCATGGACTCCTATACTTGGTGGCAATCTTCTGCCTCTGTGTTGATTGACAGATGGATACAGTGCTGATTCACAGGAAAGACAGATGGACAGATGTCGGGTTGTATGGACACGTGGAGACTCTAGTTGTTGAACCATTTCAAGGCGTTTCTGTGCTTCAACGTTGGTGTGTTGGATGTTGTGTTGAGTGGTGCGTAGGAGTGACGTTTTGGGGGGGTGTAGCATGGGCAGGGGGAGTATTTCTTGAGCATGCAACACACACTAAATACATTTGAGATCCATTAATTAAAAAACACATTTAAAGAACCTCCCCCTCCCTCCCCAACCACGAATAGTCTCCTTTCTGTTACTACTTCACACTCCGCTGCACATTGGGGTCGTGTGGCGTCACTTACAGTCATTTCAATCTTCTGCTGTTGATTTCAGCTTCCTCTCCCTCATCTGGCCATATGTAAAACTAGTGTGTGTGTGTGTGTGTGTGTGTGTGTGTGTGTGTGTGTGTGTGTGTGTGTGTGTGTGTGTGTGTGTGTGTGTGTGTGTGTGTGTGTGTGTGTGTGTGTGTGTGTGTGTGTGTGAGAGAGAGTGATATATTACAGCCTTGGGGTGCCTTTGTTAAACCCCTAAGAGGCGGGACGTTGACTCACTTCCCGTCATTGACAACAATGTGTGATCAGCAAACTACACACACACACAAACACACAGGCAGTGTGTTTGTGTGTGTTTCTTCACCATGTCCCTTACGGACGTCTGAACTTGGGTGCCACTCTTTTGCAGAGAAAAACACATGTTGCAAAAGCATGCTTTCCAACACAGTCATTAGTACATTCAGTCTGTAGGTATGTGTCTAGTATTTTATTTTTTTTTTACAAAATAAGCATTTGTGACTTTGCATCTTTCTGGGCTTAATCGAATGAGGTCATCACCCCAACCAGAGGGAAGAGAGAAAAACTTCCCTTATTTTGGCCTCTAATCAACCAAAGTACGACTGAGAAGAATGCCGTGGGGTCCTGTTGTAATCCTCGTGTGTGTGTGTGTCTGTTTATGGGTGGGTGTGTATGTGTCTGTCTGTCTGTTTATAGAGTGTGTGTGTGCGCTTGTGCGTGGGCACGTGAGTGTGGTTGTCAGACACCCCCAGGGTCAAAGAAAAGAGAGAAGTTGCCTCGTGCTGGAGCTAAACCTCTGGGAGGGGCCTTAGCTTGATGTGTATTTACAGACACATTTGAGAAAAAAAATCCCACTTCTCTTTGTGGCACTGAGCAGAAACTGCTCTCTCAGCTGGTAGAGACAACAAAGCCTGCATCGACAGACCCTGTAAGCCGGGCAGACTGCGCTGCTTACTTTTGATCTGTGTTTCTGCTGGTGGGGTGTTTGCATGGTGCAGCAGCCCCGATGGAGGCCAAAGCCATCTGCTGTCTCCACAGCCAAAGGTGCAAAGGTAGGAGATTAACAGCTAGCGGAGACGGATGCCCCATGACGGGCACGCTGGAGCTTGACAGACTCTCACTTTTGGATATCTATCCCTGTGTGTGTGTGTGTGTGTGTGTGTGTGTGTGTGTGTGTGTGTGTGTGTGTGTGTGTGTGTGTGTGTGTGTGTGTGTGTGTGTGTGTGTGTGTGTGTGTGTGTGTGTGTGTGTGTGTGTGTGTGTGTGTCCTATCCCGGTTGAAAGCTCAGTCCTGGGTAGTCGTCTCCGTATTGGCAGGAAGCAGTTAGAGTGTAGCATTAGTCTGTCAGCTGTCACAACTGATCCAGCTTATCATCAACGTGTGTGTGTGTGTGTGTGTGTGTGTGTGTGTGTGTGTGTGTTGCCCACCTCTGTTTGTATACACACATCCTCCATGCAGCAAAACGCCAAGATTGCGTAACGCAGCTTACCCTCCGGAGGTCTTTTGCGCTAGGCAGTGATTTAATATTGTTACCCAGTGTGTCTGCACTGAGTGCTCTCTATTAATTTGAGGCCTGACTTAAGTGCAGTGGGAGGGAGGGAGAAAGGGGATGAGAGGGAGGAAGAGGATGCGAATGAAAAGCGATAAGCCGGGATGAATGGCTGATGCTGGAGATGTGTGGATCAGTGTGCCGGGGTAGAGAATGCAGGATGGCACAACACGCATGTCTGGAAAAAGCAGAAGAAGCAGCCGACAGGGTGTCTGTGTTACGCAGGGCTGCTGGGATCCAGCTGGGCCCTGCAGGCCTGGCTCTGGGCTCCTCTAGGGGTTTCTGCTAGAACTCAAGTCACAGTCTCGTGAACCTCAGCTCTGTGTGTGTGTGTGTGTGGGGGGGGGGGGGGGTAATGTCTTGCACATTGTTATGGCACGCACGTTGATTACAGCGCCCCATGCTGTGAACTGCAGTTTCTGCATCTAATCTGCCGATGCTGTGCCTGATTGCCTTTTTTCATAGGCATAAAGTGGAAAAAATTACGTGTGCTAAATGCTGCATTTTGTATACTTATGAATGAATGCTTGTTGTAATTTGTACAGCTTAATTTTGTCCTTGGAAATTGCTAATTACAACATCCCCCTTCCTCTCCCCTCCACTCTCTGTCTCTCTGTCCCCGTCTCTCTCTCTCTCTCTCTCTCTCTCTCTCTCTCTCTCTCTCGTCTCTTCTCTGTCCTTCTCCTGCTCCTCTCTCTCTCTTCTCTCTCTCTCCTCTCTCTGTCTCTCTGTCCTCTCTGTCTCTCTGTCTCTTGTCTACCCTTGGCAGAGATCCGTGCCCAGCTGGTGGAGCAGCTCAAGTGTCTGGACCAGCAGTGTGAGCTGAGGGTGCAGCTCCTGCAGGACCTGCAGGACTTCTTCCGGAAGAAGGCTGAGATCGAGATGGACTACAGCCGCAACCTGGAGAAGCTGTCGGAGAGATTCCTCACCAAGACGCGCAGCACCAAGGAACATCTGCTCAAGTACGTGGGTCACACTCACACACACACGCACCACATGCAGGGAAGACGATTTCATCAATTTGTAAAAATCAACCATTTACGGACAGTTTCTCTTTAAGAGAATCATGTTTTGGATATAGACGGAGATAAAGATCAGTGAACGTTAGGCAGCAACCTGCTGACCCGTGTGGAGGACGGCTTCACATCTCATTAAACCGCTTCACAGATTGACCTAATCATAACATCCTCATGATGCCTTTTATCTGCCGTGATGGGAGCACTGCGTGTGTGGAGGTCTCTTCTCTTTTTGTTTGTGTGTGTCTGCATGTGCACCAGGCCCGTGTGCAAACGCATGCTAATTTCAGTGCCAGTAATGCCAGGTGGTGATTTTGTGCTCTGAATGGTTGCTGGCAGCTCCCCGTGTATGTGTGACCTTGTCTGTACTGGAAGCACTATCGCACCCAAAGGTGTCTGCCAACTCTAGTTTATCATTTGTTTTCCTTCTCTATCTCCCATCTCCTCCCCCATTATCGATATAGAACTATATTTCTCTGGCTGTCTGTAAAGCGAATCTCTCTCTCTGTCTCTGTCTCGGTGTCTCTCTGTCCAAACACATGCTGGATCTCATCAGCTTTAGCAGCATGGTGTATGTTCCACCGCGGAGCGGGCATTGTGCTGTCTGTCAGGGCGGGACGCGCCGAACCACCGGCTCATCCTGGTCCTTTTCAGAGAGATCTTGCTGCAGGAAGGGGAACGCCTTTCTCAATACCACAGAACAGAGAGTACGATACGATGAGATACACGATGAAGATGAGGGGAGATTTGAAACCCTTGACGGGTCCAATTGAGGAAGCTTGTGGTAGAGGGGTGCAGTGAAGCTCCACCGTCTTCTGCTTTTTATTAATGTCTCTGTAGCAGTAAGATCAAGAAATACTGGGGTTTTGGTTATTATTTGTTCTACTTCCCCCTTCTGCCTCTGACCCACCCTACAGTTCTCAGCCTTTCTCACACTCCTTTCTCCTTTGTGGTTCTGTTGGGCAAAACCAGGCACACCACACACACACACACACACACACACACACACACACACACACACACACACACACACACACACACACACACACACACACACACACACACACACACACACACACACACACACACACACACACACACACACACACACACAGGGAGAGACGAACACACACACAGGGAGAGACGAACACACACACACACACACAGGGAGAGACTATCACACACACACACACACACAGGGAGAGACTATCACACACACACACACACACACACAGGGAGAGACTATCACACACACACACACACACACACACACACACACACACACACACACACACACACACACACACACACAGGGAGAGACTATCACACACACACACACACACACACACACACACACACAGGGAGAGACTATCACACACACACACACAGACAGACACACACCACACACACACACAGGGAGAGACTATCACACACACACAACACACACAGGGAGAGACTATCACACACACACACACACACACACACACACACACACACACACACACACACACACACACACACACACACACACACACACACACACACACACACACACACTCACACAGGGAGAGACTATCACACACACACACACACACACACACACACACACACACACACACACACACACACACACACACACACACACACACACACACACAGAGACTCACACACACACAGCACACAGAAAAAATATCACACACCAAAAAATCGATACGTCCTCTAGATAAAACCTGACCTCGGCATAGAATTGAGGCGCACAGTCTTGCGCCCCCCAGCTTGGATCGATATAGGGGATGTTGCAGGGGGATCCCTTCCCTGGTGTGGTATTCTGGGGGATGGTTTGGTAGAAAGGAGAGGGCTGTAGAGTTAGTAGTGTTGGCATCAGCTCTTTATCTGCACACAAACTTACATCGTTGCGCCAAACAAGGAAATAGGGAACCATTCTGATTATTCCCCCCCCCCCCCAGCCTCTCTCTCCTTTCTCTTCATTCCCCCCCGCAGCCTTCGCTGCAGCAGTTTGGGTGCCACTCTGGAATTCCAGCTATGGTGTGTGTGTGTGTGTGTGTGTGTGTGTGTGTGTGTGTGTGTGTGTGTGTGTGTGTGTGTGTGTGTGTGTGTGTGTGTGTGTGTGTGTGTGTGTGTGTGTGTGTGTGTGGTGGGTGGTGGGTGGTGGGTGTGTGGTGTGTGTGTGTGTGTGTGTGTGTGGTGCTTGAGGCGGTGTAAGCGAGGAGGGCTTGGGGGGTCTGTATGCATCGGTTCTTTGGAGGCAACCAGGAATTCCCGCTATTTGGGAAAGGACTGAATGCAGTGCTAGGCAAGGCCACATGACTTCACTCCTTTGTTTGTGTGTGTGTGTGTGTGTGTGTGTGTGTGTGTGTGTGTGTGTGTGTGTGTGTGTGTGTGTGCGCGCGCCTCACCCCCTTCGACGCAGCTGTACCCCATAGTTTCCAACCCTGCTAGCTACGCAGTGTACACAGCCTTGTGGATTAGGTTGTCAGGTTTACTGTTCTCCTGCTTGGGTATTGTTTATTTATTATCTAGCACTGCAAGTCCACCAGAAATCTCTCCTATATTAATACTACATGCTCTGATCGGCATCGTGTTGGTCTAAAACGGTGTGACGGGCATTTGGCCAAAGCCGCCCGCAATCTCGGTCCTCCATGATGTGACCCTGGGATCTCTACGGAGAAGTGGCATTAAGTTGCCTGCATCATGTGTGGCAGGGACTTCTTCTTCTTTTTTTTAATTCACCCTAGGAGACGGTGACACCGTGCCGTTGCTATGGGGACGGGCATGTCATATTGGCTGATGGCAACGTTGGGCAAGAGGAACTAAACTCGTGGTCCAGTAAATACCAGAATTGGGCAATCGTAGAGAGAGATAAAGAGACGATGCAGCAGTAAGCGAGAGAGAGAGAGAGAGTGACCGACTCAAGCTTGGCACGCATACTCTCTGTCAAATCTGTCAAAACAACCTTCACAGCAGGACAGAGGCTTAACAAAATGTCTTGATGTGGCGATGGTATTTATGTTTTAACACCATTGTCGTTGGAAGGTCTGTTGGTTATCTGACCATCTGTCCAGTGGGGGTGAGATCCAGCATACTGGATCACTCTGTATGACTCATCCCATCAGTGTACCCCCCCCACACACACACACACACGCTGACACCCACCCCTCTCTCTCTGCTTCTTGATCAAAGAATTCTCTGTTTCACTGACCTTCTGTCTGCATGGGTCAATACTCTGCTAGCCTCGGTGTGTGAGTGTGTGTGTGTGTGTGTGTGGTTGTACATTTTGTGTGTGTATTCTGTGGGTGACGCATATGCCCTGCAGCGCTGTGTTCTCCGTATCCAGTTAGAGCTGCTCTCAGTGATACAAAGGTCTCCCTTTATCCACTTAGCCTGACTCCTAATCCATTTTACCAACTAGATCATCCCTCGGTCATCTTTGACAACCAACAACTTGCTTGGCCACACACGCACAGGTGGAGGGACTGGGGGGCACCGATGTCATGTAATCTGTACAGTGACAGACTTATGTTGATGTTTCTACTTCTTAACATGAAGTGGGATTTAAGTATATTATAAAGGGTTTATGTGTGATAGGCTGCACCCGTGTGTGTGGATGTGTGTGTATGGTGTGTGTGTGTGTGTGTGTGTCGGGGGTGGGGGGGGGGGGGGGGGGGGGTTGGCAGGGGTCAGTGTGTTTTCTACAATGGTTGTATTCTCCACTAAACGTTTGAGATGTGTCTGTTCATGCACGGATAGTACATCTATCTGGACATTCTTGTCTACCCTCATCCTGTACATACAATGTTCGCTGTTGACGCGTTTTTATTGGCACCGTTTGTTTTCCCCCCAAGTTTCAGGTCAACTAGGTCATTGTGCCGTGGGGGGAGAGGGGTTGTGTGCTTGTCTATAGTCCGGGGCTTTACTGTGAATTTCACCCAATGTTTAGCCTTCGATTGGTCGATTACGCAACACACACAGAGTGAACTTTAGCTAAAGCGGGTTGTGTCCTGGAAGAAGTTGTTGTCTTTGTCACAATCTGCCAGAAAGCTAGTGGACCTCACCTGTTACACATTACCATATTTCAGCCTTCCATCTGAAGTCTTCCTGCAAACAGATAGACACAGATGCTAACACAAAAGCGGTATGTGTCTGATATATGTTTTCGGTTCACGTCCTGCTATTTTAGCCCTCAGGCATACCAGTGGTACATTGGGGTGTGTGCCAGTGTGTCAGGTTGGTCCTTGGCTGTATTTGGCTATAATCCAGCAGCATGACATGCCATTGTATAGCTGCTGGCATGCTTGTAGTTATACGGTGAGGCCGGTCTGCCAAAGGGCAGGACTGACTGATCTCCATAATTAGCATGGACATTAACATATCATAAATATTGGACTAAACACAAGCAAGAGCTCTGACATTTTTAATGAGGACTGCCCAATTTATCGCCATTTACATATCGATCTTATTTCAAAGCAATCTCACTTCTACATGAAATCTGTTCGGTCTGATTTCTCATTACTGAAATCTGTTCATCAAACAACTGCTCCTAATTTGTATGCAATTAAGACTGAAAGGTAGACTGAAATTCACAAGGATTACTGAAAGGGTACAAATCCAGTGAACCCTAGCTGGCAACGGGGTGACGAATAAATGACGCACCCTTGACGCACCCATCATCAAATCGGAGATTTGATGATGACGGTAAAAACTGCATTCAACTGCAAGCAGTGTTTCCCTTGGCACCTAGTATATCAATTCTAGGAGAAAGCAATCGGGGATTATCGTCGTAGGCTGCAGTCATGAAGCTGGTTGAGAAGGACAGACCTAACCTATCAGTAAAATGAACCGAATCAAGTCCTAATCGGATTCACCGTCTCTCACTTTCCCCTATGCCTCTCTCTCTCCCTCTCCCCCACCCCCCACCCCACCCGTCTGTAGGAAGGAGCAGAGTGTGTTGTCAGCGGTCAACTGCTGGAACCTGCTGCTGGCGCAGGTGAAGAGGGAGAGCCGAGACCACGCCACCCTGTCTGACCTCTACCTCAACAACATCATCCCGCGCTTCGCCCAGGTCAGCGAGGACTCTGGACGCCTCTTCAAGAAGGTAGCGCACGCCTTCTAGAGAAGCCCCACTAGATACTCGCATGCTGAGAGTATACGCTTGCACTCTATGAATGGATGTAGTCTACGAATGGGGTGTTGGATTGCGGAGCTCCTGACACGTCTGTTTAATATTTGATTATGTTTAGTTGGTTACATGATGCATGTTTCAAAGGCTGGCGCCATCTTTTTGTTGTTTCACACCAATATGATGAAATGAAACGTATGCTATTGCTAGCGAAGTGACAGCTGTGTGCCCCAGCAACACGGGGACGATCACATTTTGCCCTTTCGACTGCGCTTAGTCTGCCTGGGTTGACTCCAGCTGCTGCTGGAATGATCGCATTTTCAGATTGATTAGATTGTATCTCTCACCAGGTTCTCGTGTGTGTGTGTGTGTGTGTGTGTGTGTGTGTGTGTGTGTGTGTGTGTGTGTGTGTGTGTGTGTGTGTGTGTGTGTGTGTGGTGTGTGTGTGTGTGTGTGTGTGTGTGTGTGTGTGTTGTGTGTGTGGTGTGGGGGGGGGGGGGGGCGCTGAGAAGACCTAACAGAGAACATGTGGCCTGTGTTCTCCACTGGGATCCCATGTTCCCGTTTCCTTCTCAGATCCAGCCTCTTCCTGTCGGGGAGATTTAACGTGTGTACATCTACAGGAGGAACAGAGGAACCGCAGGAGTAGCGCACAGGGGGTTGAGCGTCATTAGAGGTCAATGGAGAACAATGGGAAAGCGGAGTGTGTGTGTGTGTGTGTGTGTGGTCGCAGGGAATAGGACTACAAGCTCAATGTGACCTTTGAATTCTGGTTAAACACCAGCACTGAACCCCTTCCCTGGGAGTCAGCTTTTCATCTCCAGGCTGGAACGCAAGCGTGCACTCACACACACACACAGACACACAGCATGATCACACAGTCACAGGTGTAAATGTGTGTGTGTGTGTGTGTGTGTGTGTGTGTGTGTGTGTGTGTGTGTGTGTGTGTGTGTGTGTGTGTGTGTGTGTGTGTGTGTGTGTGTGTGTGTGTGTGTGTGTGTGTGTGTGTGTGTGTGTGTGTGTGTGTGTGTAAGCCAGCTTGGTGAAATGCACTTGGCAGACCCTGTTGATTTACATTGTGATATTCTTTGAACTAAACTCTGAACATTGTGAATACAAATGCAAACCGCTGACACACACAAAAGCAACACTTTTGTTGCTTCTATCTCGCTCTCTTTTCATTCTCTCGCTGGCTCTCTGTCCGACTCTTTATCTCTGTCTCTGTCTCTCTCTGTGTGTCTCTCTCTCTCTCTCTCTGCTCTCTGTCTCTCTGTCTCTCTGTCTCTCTCTCTGTCTCTCTGTCTCTCTCTCTCTCTGTCTCTCTCTTCTCTCTGTCTCTCTCTCTGTCTCTCTCTCTCTCGTGTATTATGTTGGTCTTGCTCTGTTCTCTCCAACTCATGGGCGAGCTACAGGCCTCTTTGATCTTTTTCACATAGTTTCACATAATTCCCTTGGTGTTACACCCACACACACACCAATCCACACACTCAAAGAGAAACACGTCCTTCTTAAAAGTCCAATGCGTAAAATGTAGTATAGCGGTGTGGTTGCAGATTTCAACCAACTAAATCCATCCCCCCCCCCTCCCCTCTAAGACGTCGTCTTCAACAAGTGTCAAGAGATGAGGTTGCTCGATAGCTTTATGAACTGTATGGACTTTAGGTCATAGCTTACTAGTTAAGGTCTTTTTACATTTAATTCGTTTTTTTTGTTGTGATCATTTTACCCACTTGACAAATTCCTGAGCTGAATGGGACGGTACACATTTTTATATTTGCGATGCAGCGGCATTTGAATCGTACCAAGGTCGATTTATGACGACCTTAGCTAGATTGATCGTCTCGGAAGCAGTCGACACATTACAAGCCAATCTCTACTTGCACTGAATATAGGTTGCCTTTGGGATATCCAGCTGTAGCGCAACAACTTTCTCTGGAAGAGTGATGGCCTACTTTTTGTTATAGAACAGGGAATTGACCTCAATCGACCACTTCATCATAATAGCCCCTTATCCTCAAACTGCCCTTCGCTGCACTATTTTATGCTAGGATATAAGTACATGGCATTCTGGCCAAAGTACGGAGCACTCTTGTCTTCACCTGTGTATAGGAAGCGTGAGAGGGGGGGGTTAGGCTTCCAGGAGACCTATATATATATATATATATATATATAAATAATGCCAACTGTGTGTATGGATTTGTATCGCTATATCTAGCAAAAGTGGTGGATTTTGATGTCCGTATCCGAGAGAGGGTTAAGCTTTTCGGACACTTATGTAAACTACATACATAACACTTCTCCGTTCACTGGGATGCACTCGGATGCTTTTAGTAGAGAGGTAATGACGTTGAACAAAATGTAAATTTAGTAATTAAGACATTAACTCAAGGTTTGACATCTGCATTAATGGGCGAAGTGCTTGTGTTCACATCCTGTTGGGTTTTAACATGGCTCATCGATCGACCCAGCCAGTCTGTCAGAGACAGAGTGGCAGGTCAAAGGTCAGCCCCCCCTTCTTCCTCGCCTGATAGTGCTCGACGACGGATGGCTCTTTGATTGGCTGTTGTCCACGTGGGTCCCGCCCCTCCCAGCACACTGTTTAATCACCAGGCAGCGGTTTATCACTGCCCACGTTACTGTCTATTCTAACACAAAATCAATGAAGATTTATTCTCCATATCTTCTTTGTTGGCCCATTTCACATCCACTGACACTTATTTCACATAAACCCTTGTTGTGGTCACTCTCCACGGCCTACCCTCCATGCTCCTCTCTCTGGCTGGGTCTCCCTCTCTCTCGGCCCTCTACTAACCAGTCAGCTCTCTCCCCCTTCTAGTTCACCTCCTGACCTTACCCACTTACCCCCTCCTCCATCCCCCCCCCCCCCTCCTCGCTCTCTCTCTCTCGCCCACTCTTCGCTGAGATGAAAGACAGATGCTCAACATGTGCTGGTCCAATCAGCCGCTTTGTCTTGCCTTCGCTCGTCGTCGCTGAGCTCATTCTCCTGACTGACTACCTATCTCCTCTCCGCTATCTTCCCTAACCTTGATTGTCTCCTTATGTCAGACCTCTGTCTCGCTCTGTTTCCTCCGTTTGTTTTTGTGTCTGTTTTTGTGTCTAAAAGTTAGATACGGTAGCTTCAGCTTTTTTCTGTCATAGCTTCATGAAGTTAGCAACGACTCCTAAGCTAAATGCATGCGTAGCAATATAGATGTATGGCTTAGGGTGGAAGCTGAAACCCAGTACACCAGGTTTTGTGTTTATGAAGTGTGTGTGGGTTTGTGTGCGCAATGAATCATATTTGAGTTTCATCAGTAAGTCTAGGCCAATGGCGGAGTTGTCTTAAGACCCCCATGCCTCCTTTAACCCCCACCCCTCCTCCTGTCATGGTGTCTCATTGCTCCACTCCATCAGTGCTTCTCCCATAATGCACCACTGCATTTTATCAAGGTCCCTGCTCCTCTTCCCCTCTTTTGTCTCTCTACGTCTCTTAAACCACTCCATTTTTCACCCTCCATCACTTTCACTTTCTCTGCGGTCTCTAGTTTCTGCCTCCAACTCCTCATCCATCAAATGCCCCAGCCTGGTCCTGATCATCCATCTGCAGTACCCCCGCCCCCCCGCCCCTCTGGAGGGCTGTGGCTGACTCTCATCAGATACCGGTCACTTTGTGCAGGTTTAAGACATCGAAATGTGCAAGCTCTGTGTTTAAATATGAACCTTCAATGGACCGTTTAGCATTTTGTCTTGGCACAAGCTAAACTGCTAAACTTGTATTCTATAACAATGAATCGATGTATCATCATCGTCATTGTCCGCCCTAGGAAGCTTGCCCTGTGACACAACTGTCAAAGAATAACATTAATATACAAAAATAAACATTTTGAAGAATAAAAAATACAGAAATAAGATACACACACTTAAACTTCACTCTACCTCAGTAAATGACTGGCTTTATTGGCGTTATTCCCCAAGACGCTGTATTCTACACAGCTTTTTCTACTACTGCGTTTGCAAAATCTCCTAAACTGTGAAGATGATAAACTTGAACTGGACACACGTCCTGGGACTCTAGCCATTTCAATCCCCTTACATTTTTTTATTTATTTTATGTCCACTTATTTCATTTGGGGTTTTTTTTCGCCCGAGAGGAAACTGTACCAACGGTGCACCAGGCAAGCACCGCGTTATATTGGAGGTTGAATTAAATCGATGTGGTGTTACAGCGAAGGTCAAGTGTATGTGTATATATGTGTAGATATAGAGGTAGATGTATAGATATAACAATAAACCAAAGAGGTGATGATGGTTGATGGTGGTCTGATGGCCCTGCTTTTGCCCTCCGTGCTTCACTACAGTACACGTTAACTGGTGTGATGAGCCGATGGAAAGCTCCACTGCTCATAAACACCCATCCACGGCAACACTTTGGCTCTGCTCTTGGGTAAAAGACGGATAAACGTCCCTTTTCTGCCAACAGACCTTCTCTTTAACATCGAATGGAAAAGAGTATACGGGGTGTACTACATGACTGGACACATTATCAGGATTAGCGAGCACCTATTTTGTGGTCCTCAGACACCCAACTAATGTAATGGGTTGTTTTGGCATTAACTGTTGTGTTGTTGTTGTTGTTGTGTTTTTAAATGGAGGACAATTACATGAATACCCTGTCTCTATTCTACAGAGTAAAGAAGTTGGCGTACAGCTCCAAGAGGACCTGATGAAGGTGCATAATGAGCTCTATACGGTAAGAGACCCACCATAAGACGCACACAGGCCCACATCACATGGGCTGCATCATTGTATGTTTCTTTTTGATACACCAATATCCCTAAAGAAGTGACCACAATGAATTAAACCAGCTATGGTGTGTGTTTAAGGAAGATCCTGTGCTTTTGTACTTCAATTTGGCTGTTGTCTGACACGTTTTGGCAGACAAATATTATGATGATTTATAATAATATTAATCATAGAAGCAACAGGCTGGATCGGATTGAAATACTACTATAGCACTAAAAAAAACATATCTGTCCTCTTAACACAAATACAGAGCATGAAGAAATCGTCTCTCCGTCGTTGTATTGGGAACGTCTGCAATCACAAAAACATACAATTACCCGGGCCCTGCCCTTTGATTACAGACCTGCTAGCACCTTTTTAAGACGCGCAATCCACCAAATGGCATGTCCGAAGCTGCTCCCTGATTATAGTAATCATTCAGTGCTTCAGCTGATTATTGATCTCCTGAAGGTCA
>OLKM01000052.1:67613-79866 GCA_900291075.1 Melanogrammus aeglefinus
GTGTGTGTGTGTGTGTGTCGTGTGCCGGGACACTAAGACCCTCACTGGGGAGCACGACTGTGTGTTTGCGTGCTCCAGTGGCAGGGTCGTATGTGGATGCAGCTGTGCCTTTTGAGTCCGTGCATGGGGTTCCTATGAGACAAACCCATCCCCTTGCTCCCACAGGAAAAGCTTCCCTGAATTATTTGTGTCAGTCTGTGTCTAAATCTGTGATGCAGAGTGTGTGTCTAAATTTGTGCTGCAGGGTGTGCGTCTAAATGTGTGATGGGGGAATGTTTCGGACAATGTGTGATGCATGATGGGAAGTCTCTGTGTCCAGCTGTGCCCCCCCCCCCACTCACCACCCTAACCGTAACCCCTGCTGGGACTCCACTAAAGCTCTTTATCTCTCCCCTCTTCCCTCTCTTCCTGTCCCTCCCTGCTTTAGGCCAGAAGACCGACTGTTGCCTTGCCAGGTAGGTGTGGTGGAGGAAGGAAATATGCTAGCTCTCTTTTGCTATCTTGTTTTCTTTTCCTTTCTCTTTTATATTTATCTCTTGCTGTCTCACTCTCTCACACGCACACACATATACACACAAACATACACCCACGCACACACACATACCCACAAACATACACCCACACACACCCACACATACACACATACAAACATACAGGCGTGCAGACACATACACACAACCAACAGAATAACAGCAAGGCAACAAGGCAATTGTCTTATTCGCTTAAAGCCATGGTTACTATTTTCCATCTCTCACGGTGTATAGTCCTTCTCAACACATGTGCATATGTGTCTGTACAAATAGGCCGCTTCCACAGTTGTGTGCATAAATAGATTCTGCAGACATAATGACAGAGTAACGCTTCTCTCTCTGTCTCTCTCTCGCTCCCTCTCTCTGTGTGTAGCGGACGGAGAAACTCAGCTGTGCGGAAGCAGGTAATTATCTGTATGTCTGTGTGTGTGTGCGTACGCGTGTCTGATGTCGGCTCATAATCCACTTAGAGGGATAACTCAAGCCGTGACTGTATGTTTCCTCACTGTAGCTTAAGGTTTATGACTTATTAAATGCATCATCCATCCCACTCAACCTAATGTGCTTGCTAGTCTTGCGGACATGTGCATAGATGGAAAAGCCTCGTATGCCCTTGCTTTGTCCGTTGCAGTCTTTGTGATTTTTGATGCTGGTTCAAATGATTGCATCCACAGCAATGATGTCATTGAATGTGCGTGAGCCCCCCCTTGTGTCTCAATCATGCTATGTTTTTTTTAAATAAAAATAACTATATCCTGAATAATTATTGAATCGCACCATGCCACAATAAACACAAGATTGTGCATGTGATTGGCACATGCAATTGATCGCGCACATAACCTCTCCTACCTCGTTTGTCGTTTGTCGTTGTCATTTTACCCCAAAACCCCAAAATAAACAAAAGGAACAAAAACAGGAGCTGTCTCCTAGCAACAGCTGCTAGGTGCTGCTTCCACCCTCTCCCCCCGTTTCACTCCCTCATGTCTCATTCCCTCTCTGTCTGTGCACGTGTGTGTCTGCATGTGCACGTTTGTTTGTGCATCTATGCGTGTAGGCGCAGAAATCCTCCTGCCAGGGATGGTTTCTTATCCACTTCCTAAATATAATCTCTCCCCTCTCTCACTATCTCTCTCTCCCCCGTTCTCCATCCGCCTCACTGTCTCTCTCTCTTCCTATCTCTCTCTCTCTTTCTGTCTCTCTCTCTCTCTCTCTGTCTCTGTCTCTCTCTCTCTCTCTCTCTCTGTCTCTGTCTCTGTCTCTGTCTCTGTCTCTGTCTCTTTCTGTGTCTCTCTTTCTCTGTCTCTAGGACTCGGGTCAGACAATTCCTCTGATGGTGGAGAGCTGTATCCGCTTCATCAGTCGCCATGGTGAGGAACATTTTCAAGCGATGTGATGGTGTTCAACACCAGATGTCACTGTGACTGAGCCCTGATTGGTTCTGTTATCACCGTACACAATTTTCGCTTGGCTCTGTGAGAAATTGTAATTTGATACAAATTCTAGACTCCAGTCTTTATGGTAATTTCTTGAAAATATAATCATGCAATAAGAAGCCATATTCAAGTGTGTGTGTGTGTGTGTGTGTGTGTGTGTGTGTGTGTGTGTGTGTGTGTGTGTGTGTGTGTGTGTGTGTGTGTGTGTGTGTGTGTGTGTGTGTGTGTGTGTGTGTGTGTGTGTGTGTGTGTGCGTAGGCCTGCAGCATGAGGGCATCTTCAGAGTGTCTGGATCCCAGGTGGAAGTGAACGACATCAAGAATGCCTTCGAGAGAGGTAAAGCCAGCAGGACTTCAAACCAATCAACCTCCAGAGTCCCTTGTAAAGTAGATCCTTCATTCAATGAAATATCAAAAGAGCTTTATTTCGATGGAAAGCAGACATTGACATTGTTAAAGCAGTATTATAAGAATTGTACAAAGAAAAAAGATCCAGGAATAATATAAATGTAATAAAAGTGTTGACCTAAAAGGAATGAGGAACTTGCCAAGGAATAGCACTCTAACTAGTGTTTCCCTATCTCTGTAGATGATGTTTATTATAGTATTACCTTTTCTTACTTCCTGTCTGTCTCACGGTCTTCCTGTAGGTGAGGATCCGTTGGCAGGGGATCAGAATGACCACGATATGGACTCCATCGCTGGTGTACTGAAGCTCTACTTCAGAGGACTGGACCACGCCCTATTCCCCAAGGAGGTCTTCAATGACCTCATATCCTGTGTCTGTAAGTGTCTTACATTCTGTGTGTGTGTGTGTGTGTGTGTGTGTGTGTGTGTGTGTGTGTGTGTGTGATGTGTGTGTGCTGTGTGTGTGGATGTGCTGTGTGTGCAATGTATGTGTGTGGTGTGTGTGTGTCTGTGTGTGTGCGAACTCGTTAGCTATGGATGTGCTTGTGTGCAAACGATTGAGTATTTAAGCGTGTGTGTGTGTCTGTGTGTGTGCGATCTCTTCTAGCTATGGAAAGCCTCCAGGAGAGAGCAGTCCACATCCGGAAGGTTCTGCAGTCTCTGCCCAGCAAGACCCTTATCATCATGAGATATCTGTTTGCCTTCCTCAACCAGTAAGCAGAAGGACACCACAAACGCAAACACGAACACTGCATATACTGATGAACTGACTTCTTCTTTACTTTGGGTTGTCTGGTAGTATGGGCTCCCACAGTTCTATATGACCAGACTTGGTAGCCTTTTGGTAGTGCTGCCGACCACATTGAACCCTTTAACCCCCTTACCCTGGCATTTTGGGCTGTAAATCTCCCTTATAACCCCCTCAAGGGCTTTTTCTCCTTTTTATTATTTTCTTTTTTCTTCAAGAATTTGGGCTGGTGTTGTTTTTTCTAAGACTATACACATGTCAAAATATGCAATATATTCAATAGGTTCAGTCTTGCAATATGATCAACCATTAAATCACAGTTTCTTTTAACACATACACACTCGGACACACACTTACACGTCCACACTTGGACACAAATTCTCTCCCACACTTGACTAAGAAGCCTCTGAGCGTAGGCTGACAGGCAGACGAGAGCCGGCCAGAGAGGGGATCGTAGCGGGTGAGAGAAAGGACGGATTGTGGCTGAATGGTAACGTGAGAGCCCTGGGTAAAGTGTGTGTGTGTGTGTGTGTCCTCTCCTTGTGGTGGTGAATCAGGGAGCTCGTAGCACACTGTTCTCACTCACTCCTACTGTTCCGACAATGATGTGATTTATGCACGTCATCTGGTTCAGCCATAGCACAAACTTACACACGCACACACACACCCATGCACGCACACTCGCACTCTCACTTAGTTGCGAGGCTCAGGGACATGGAGTAGATGGGTTGTTGGTGATTTTTTTGTCCGTTAGAGGCATGCTTGTGTGTTTTGGTCCGTCTGTCTGTAAGCGATCGCTCTTGGCTCGTAAATCTGTCCGGACATTCTTGTCTTATCTTGTTAAATACACTCTCCTGCATGTTTTGTATCAACAGACACACACAGACACAGTATCTAACTCTCTCTCTCTCTCTCTCCCCCCCCCCCCCCCCCCCCAGCCTGTCCCAGTACAGTGAGGACAACATGATGGACCCCTACAACCTTGCCATCTGTTTCGGCCCCACGCTGATGTCGGTCCCTGAGGGCCACGACCAGGTGTCCTGCCAGGCGCACGTCAACGAGCTCATCAAGACCATCATCATCCACCACGACGGCATCTTCCCCGGGCCCCGGGACTTGCAGGGGCCCGTGTACAGCGCCCCCGGAGCCGTGGAGGAGTTCTGGTGAGGGGGAAGGCAGCAGGTGTTGGGTGGAGGCTGGAGGGTGTACACCGTGGTGGTGAACACTTATTGATTATTCGTATTAGACGTGAATCCACTCTTACAGTTTGGGACATTTGGGCTTAAACCCAGTATGTTTCAAACATTTGAATTGTGATGTGGGGCTGGGGGAGAGCTGTGGATGAAGGGGGGTTCCAGGGGCAGAGGATGATGGATATATCAGGAAGATACCAGGTTTCATTTTGTCAGCCTGTTATTCGCTTCTCTGGTCTGGTGTGGTCTAACTGGTCTAGTGTGGTCTATCTAGTCTGATACTTTTGGTTTTGGTCTAGTCGTGTCTGGCCTGTTCTGGTCTAGTCTGGGCTGGCCGGTTTTTGTCTAGTCTGGTCTAGCGTGTTCTGGTAAGGTCTGGTCTAGTGTGGTCTGGTCTAGTGCGGTGCGGTCTGATCTAGTGCCGTCTGGTGTATTATGGTCTGGTCTGGTCTAGAGAGTCTGGTCTAGTGTGCTCCTGTCTAGTGTAGTGTAGTGTAGTCTGGTCTAGTGTAGTGTAGTGTGGTCTGGTCTAGTGTTATGTAGTCTAGTGTAGTGTGGTCTGGTCTAGTGTAGTGTGGTCTGGTCTAGTGTAGTGTAGTCTAGTCTGGTCTAGTGTGATGTAGTGTGGTCTGGTCTAGTGTTATGTAGTCTAGTGTAGTGTAGTCTGGTCTAGTGTGGTGTAGTCTGGTCTAGTGTGGTGTAGTGTGGTCTGGTCTAGTGTTATGTAGTCTAGTGTAGTGTAGTCTGGTCTAGTGTGGTGTAGTCTGGTCTAGTGTGGTGTAGTCTGGTCTAGTGTGGTGTGGTCTAGTGGTGTAGTCTGGTCTGGGCTAGGCTGGGCTAGGCTAGGCTGGTCTGGGCTAGGCTAGGCTGGTCTGGGCTAGGCTAGGCTGGGCTTGGCAAGGCTAGGCTGGGCTTGGCAAGGCTAGTGTGGCTTGGGCTAGGCTGGTGTGGTCCGGTCTAGTGTGGTGTGGTCTATTGTGGTATGGGCACACAAGGCACAGTTTATTCTCTAACACACAGGAGATTAAAGGAGCACCTGGCTGCATCATCGTCTGGGAGGCGCAACACAATCCCACACGCACACACACACATGCACACGCGCGCGTGTACGCACACGGACGTGCACACGCGCGCGTGTACGCACATGGATGTGCACACGCGCGCGTGTACGCACATGCACGTGCACACGCGCGCAACAATAAATTTCAAATGTGGCTGTGCAATCACACAGCAAGGGTGCAGTAAAAGTGACTGAAACAAGTTGGTGCAAGTTGGTCAGGAAACACACTCTGGGGAGTTATGTGACAAAATAGGTTATCACGCCTGCACAGCTTGCCTTTGATGCGCCAAACCACACAGCGGTTCTCAGAACACATCAGAGAAATGTAGATCAGAGGATTGTTACACACATGCGCGCACCAATGCAGATTCACACACTCACACTCACACATAGACATGTAGACGCCTTTACATGAAGCCTGATGGATTTTGCAATCCTAATGTTTTTTTATTGCTCGGAGTCGGGAGTAGAATGGTTTTCATGGATGGTGTTTCTGATGAATTCAGCACAGTGCCGAGCCAGGGTGTGTGTGTGTGTGTGTGTGTGTGTCTGTGTTGCTCGGTGTGGATGTCACAATGGAAAAGGAGAGCAGTGCTAGGGTGTGTGTGTGTGTGTGTGTGTGTGTGTGTGTGTGTGTGTGTGTGTGTGTGTGTGTGTGTGTGTCTGTGTTGCTCGGTGTGGATGTCACAATGGAAAAGGAGCAGCACTGCTAGGGAACATGCAGTGAGTCATCTTTGTCACTGTGTCCCAGACGGAGTGCATCAGCTCTGTCTGGCTTCTAATCGTTGTGGTTCCTTCCCCTCCCTCTACCAGTGACAGCCCCCACTGTGAGGGCCCCCTGGTCGACCTTTCTGCTCCCAACACCCCCACTGTGGTCCAGATCAGTGACGACGGTAAGCAGCCCACACACAAGTATAATAAAGTCATCTTTCCCTGCTTTATACCTCACAAAAATGCTTAGTCAACTCACATCCTTCCTGCTGGCGTATGGAAAGCATGCCTGATGCCACTAATTATGTTATTTACTGATTGTCTCAGCTTCTACCTGTAATTTCGCGACGCAATGCTAAGCTTTTACGCTTTGCTTTTCTTTTTTTTATCACTAAGCCTCTGAAGTGTCCTGAAGCACTGCTCTGTCCTGCTTGGCACTAACGTTTTTCACTCTTTTCCATCCCTCCCTTTTTCTCCCCATCTTGCTTCTTCCTCTCCGTTGCTTTTCGTCTCTACTGCACAACATACGTTGGTTGAACCTCAGGCTCCTTGGGCGTTTCAGAGTCCGACCCCATCGAGGCCGTCGCTCGCTTTGACTACACCGGGCGAACCAATCGGGAGCTCTCGTTCAAGAAGGGCGCCTCCCTCCTCCTGTACCAGCGAGCCACCGACGACTGGTGGGAGGGGAGACACAACGGAGTGGAAGGACTGGTACCGCACCAGTACATCGTGGTCCAAGACATGTATGACATTGCCTAAGCGCCCGCTGATGCACACGATCACAGAATGTGCGTGTTAATGCTGTGGCAGTTGGTTGTGTACTGAGGAGTTGACGGTGTGTTCTAGGCCTGATGGCGGCCGGGGAAGCCCCAAGCCTGATGTAGAGTCCCGGGACCTGCTGGAGGAGAGGGTCTCGACTAGAGGCAGCGCTGCCTCCCCCACCGGAGCACACGTAGCTGACATCTACCTAGCCAACCTGAACAAGTCAGTGTCTCTCTTGCTCACTCTCTCGCCTTCTGTCTTTCTCTGTCTGTGTTAGATTGCTTTCTCTCTTTCCGTCTCGTGTGTGTGTGTGTGTGTGTGTGTGTGTGTGTGTGTGTGTGTGTGTGTGTGTGTGTGTGTGTGTGTGTGTGTGTGTGTGTGTGTGTGTGTGTGTGTGTGTGTGTGTGTGTGTCCTATGCTTCTAGTTCAGCCACTATTGATATCAAACTCCAATGTTTTTCTGGCCACCCCCCCTTTGGAGATTTCTCCAAAATCCCCCAAAAATGTGACCTACATAAAGACCAAGTGCGAGCTGACGGTCCGTCTCCACTCCTCCATCAGGATGAGGAAGCGGCCAGAGTCCGGCAGCATCCGCAGAGCCCTCCGGGGCTCCGAGAGCGACGGCACCGGCACCGGCGCGGGCCCCGGGGCCCGGACTGCCTCGCTGCCCGTAGGCGCGGTCATGGCCAAGGAGAGCGGAGACAAGCGGCCTGTGAGCGCCCACAGCATCCTCAACTCCATCACGCGCCACGCCTCGCTCAAGACCAAGGTCCGCCCGCGCTCACGTCTCCATGGTCACCCACCGACCACAAGGAGGAGCCGGGAGTGGGTTTTCGATTCCCCAATCGGCCTCGATGACAAATCCACTGTGTTTTTGTGCATTCAGGTGGAGAGTCCGCAGATGCGCAAGACGTCCTCCGCCGGTCGCTCCAAGAGCTTCAGCAACCACCGACCCCTGGACCCCGAGCTGATAGCCCAGGTGGACCACAGCTCCCAGGTGAGCGCACTCTACTCCTACCTTCCGGACGCACTCCGCGATCTGCCGCCACCCGTGCTAATGTCCCCCCGCTTACCCCTCGGCGGCGCCGCCGTGCTAACGCGACTCGCATCTCCTCAGGACATCGAGGCGGCCATGAGCTCGGCCCTGAGCGAGCTGCGGGAGCTGGAGAGGAAGAGCGCCTCCAAGCACACACCCGCGCCCGACGTGGTGCTGGACACGCTGGAGCAGCTGAAGGGGGTCTGCGGCGGCGGCGGGGGCGACCGGGGAGGAAGCGGGGGGGCGTCGGAGCCCTCCAGCCCGCTGCACTCCCGCCTGCTCCGGGACGGCGAGGGGGGCTCGGCCCACGGCCACCCGCTCCAGCGCAGCGTCTCCTCGGCCAGCGACGTGCCGTCCTCCTTCCGGCCCATCAAGACCCAGCTGCGGAGCCCCCTGCCCTCCGCCACCTCCCCCTCCCTCTCCCTGTCCTCCTCCTCCTGCCTCTCCTCCTCCGTGCCCTCCTTCCGGGAGTGCCGGCCCCCCGCCACGCGGCCCAAGCCCGTGGTGTTCCCCAAGGGGGGCAGCGGTGGGGGCAGCCCCGTCACGGGCTCCCCCACCTCCAGCGTGCCCCCTCCCCCGCCCTCCCCCCACACACACTCTGTGCCGCCGCCGCCCCCTCCGCCCCAGGATAATAAGAAGCAATTTTAGTTAGGCATTGGAAGAACACACACGCACGCACGCACGCACGCGCGCGCGCGCACACACACACACACACACACACACACACACACACACACACACACACACACACACACACACACACACACACACACACACACACACACACACACACACACACACACACACACACACACACACACACACACACACACACACACACACACTCCAACCCCACCTCTGCCCCATCTTCACTTTATTGCTTCTCCCGCCCAAACACCCCCCCCCCCCCACACACACACACACACACACACACACACACACACACACACACACACGTACACTTCATCCCAACTTCCTGTCTGATACACGCATGTAATTGACTCATTAAGTTTCACCATCCAACCCAAGACCCCAACTACTTTACTACACCTATGTAGCATTGACCCAGCAGCCTCCAGGCGTCCCTGTTAGCCGGCACCACCAGCTCCATCTCAGCCTCTGACTTATCCCACACATTCAATCACCTTCCCTGAGATCCCTGACTGAGCCCATTCATCTGTCCGCCAACACCCTCTCACACACAAGGGAACAGGACTCAGGGTTTATTGTACATTAGTTTGCGATGCTTGAGATTGCGGGTTGACTTTTTTTCTTTTTTTTTTACTGTTGGGAGTGCAAGACTGTTACTGACATTTATACACCGATTTGAGTGAGGAACATTGAGCACTGTTGAAACTTTTCAGTTTTTTGTACAGTAGATTACTTTTATGACCCGTCGTGGACTCGAAAATGGGGTGTTTTATTCCTTACAATAGACTGTGAAACTCTTCTTGAGGTCTCGGTCCAATCCCGTCACAACCAACTCTGATGTGGAATATAAGAGTGAGTGGGGGAGATGAACCGACGGATGGATGAAGAGGAAAAATGTGGCGCAAGACTACAAGCGAGAGCTGGGGCCAAATATCAACTTAAATCAAATGGCTTCTCTCTACACATGGCCTTCCTCTTCCCATTTAGAGTCAACACGGACAACGCTGATTACTGTCGCTATGTCTTTCCACTAGGAACGCAGGAGCAGCATATTATAACGTGCTTTCCAACCCCTGACAAGTAATTCAGAATCTGTAGCAATAAAGGAGGTAAATAAATAAAAGTAAACTAGCAGTTTGAGGAATTATGTTTTGTTTTTCCCTGCAGCTGTCCCTGTGTGTAAGGGGCAATTTTTTTTTTAATCCACCATTCCTATGCATGATGTTGGATTACGCGCACATACACAACCCAGGATATATATGTGTGTAAGTGTGTGTTGAGTCTTTATTTGGCAGCTATTCGCCTTTCAGGTTCTCTTCGCATGCTGGGCAGTTGTATTGGCAAGCGGACTGACTGCATCAGCATTGTCAACGTACAGCTATAAGACAATAAGAACAAGTATGATTATAGCTTGCTCTTATACTCGCTTTTACTCTGATTTAATGACAACAAGGGTTTTACACTTCTAGCGGTGTGTTTGAGTGTGTGTGTGTGTGTGTGTATGTTTAATGATCATGGGTAACTGGAAGCAAACACACTGAGGATGTTTCCTGAGTGGGTTGAAGGTTTTTGGTAGAAGCACAACCAACCACCTCATCCAATTAGTTAAGAAAAATAACAAGAAAAAAAGGATTGCTTATATTATTACTACTCCAAGTTGGTTAATAATGCATATATGTGTGTGTGTGTATATATGTGTGTGTATATATATGTATATATACACATATACATATACATATATAAATTGTAAAAAAGTTAAACTTTGTTCCTGTCGGCTGTGTATGGATATGTGAGTGTCAGTATATGGAGTGTGTGTCTACAGTTGTATATGTAATTTCACATCCAGTTGTCATCTCCACCACAAATATTGTTTCTGCGCACCAGTTGAATATAATAAAAGGGAACCAACTGCCTTCTGGAGGGGGAGGTGCAATCTGCTTTCAATGATGGCGACATTCAGCATTGACTTGAATTGAATAGATATGGCCCAGGGTTGGTTCCCCCTAGTTTCCAGCCAGTGCAGGACCAACACCAGTGGCAGGCCAGCATTCACGACACAAAGGTTATACCCAGAACCGTGTATGGACCAAACACGACTTTTAGGGAAAACCTTGAAATGAAAATATTTACAGAGAAATCCTAATGTTTTCATCTCTCTGCAAACTCCCATTTACAATGTACAATCTTCTCTCAGCTTTATGTATTGATTGTTAATTCCTCTTAGTTTCCATAACATCCCATCTACTGACCAGTGAAACCTACTTAAGTCCCTCTCTACCCGGTCATGTTTGTTCATCGTCCTGGGGTTTGTTTCTCCTGTACGTACATCTGTTACGCTTACCTCATGACAACTGGAGATATTGTAGGGGTTTTCTTTGAGTGGTATTTCTTGCAGTGAGTGATTTAAGTGAGAAGACTTGTACTTAACATAAGTGCACACTCAAATACACACAAATGTAGACTTTGGGGATACCGTGGGTTCTTTTTTCCAACTATGCTGTGAAGGAGGCCGGGGCCATCTTGTCTCCATGGGGCCCGGTTAGATCTTGGCCCTGTCGTGGTGCACGTGAATGAACTTGGTGTGCATGTGTGAACTGACCAAATGGGGATTGCTTTTAGTTTTTTGTCCAAATGGAATATGTTTAAAATATGCATTTATTGTGTCCATTTGAAACAGAACTAAAAAAAGAAGACTGTAATGTCAAATCTATTTATAGTTGTCTCTGTATTACTGAAAAAAATCCTGTGTTCAGGTGTACTTTGTATATACAATGTTGTACATTACAGAGGTACACTCTTTTTTTTGGTACAATATTGTACAGTAATAGCAATAGTAGTATAATCAAATAGGCCTTATATAATTCCATGTGTAGTTCTTGCAGTAATCTGTTTCCTTTTTATTTGTTGTTTTTTAATAAACTTGCTTGCAATAAAATCTTTTAATTTGTCTGATGATCATAAACGCCAATGAGCACAAAATAATATGGAAACCGTGCCTAATCAAGGTTTTCTATTTTGCCTGTAATTATGCTCTTGTTTGTTTTACTGATCCGTGCACTTCTTTACTGAAGTCAGTCACATATCTCAACCAATTTTTATTAAATTATATAAATTTAAATTATTATGCTTCAGTATATGCAACTTAATGTAAATTACTCATAAGGTCCATCGCTAGTGCAAGTGTGGATGTCTCTAACCTCTAGAGGCCGCCAAACCTTCAAATTCTCCCATCATTGGATTTTTGGTTTATCGAAAAGAGAATAGAAAACAGTACGAAGAGTAACAGTCATAATGTTTAAACATGTTTAAACATCCATATAACTTCAAAGATTCTTCTACGAAATCAATTTCAGAAAGCCGCGTGTGAGCTTAATGTTTTTTCACCACATATGTATGCCGTCCATGCGCGTCCTAAATCCGGATAGTAACGATCTGCAAAACCTTGCCTATGACAACACAATAACCCATTCTCCGCAAACAGGGTCAACCCTCGGCGGAGGGAGGGTCGAGCCAGAGCTGCCAGCAGCTCCCCAGTAATGGTTCGCAGTCCCACCGTTTGGGGTGGTAAATGGATTAACATTAGTTTATTTTGATTGTTGTTCCATCTCAAAAGCCAATATAGTTACGGTGTTAGGTGGGTTACTGATATTGTTCACTGGCCGTTTAGGGCAAGTTATTCTGACTTTTGTACTGAGGTGTGTTAGGCGCGGTTAACACGCGAA
>OLKM01000052.1:79876-92376 GCA_900291075.1 Melanogrammus aeglefinus
AGAGGTACACTCTTTTTTTTGGTACAATATTGTACAGTAATAGCAATAGTAGTATAATCAAATAGGCCTTATATAATTCCATGTGTAGTTCTTGCAGTAATCTGTTTCCTTTTTATTTGTTGTTTTTTAATAAACTTGCTTGCAATAAAATCTTTTAATTTGTCTGATGATCATAAACGCCAATGAGCACAAAATAATAGCCTACAATATGGAAACCGTGCCTAATCAAGGTTTTCTATTTTGCCTGTAATTATGCTCTTGTTTGTTTTACTGATCCGTGCACTTCTTTACTGAAGTGTCACATATCTCAACCAATTTTTATTAAATTATATAAATTTTAAATTATTATGCTTCAGTATATGCAACTTAATGTAATACTCATAAGTCCATCGCTAGTGCAAGTGTGGATGTCTACCTCTAGAGGCCGCCAAAACCTTCAAATCTCCACATTGGATTTTTGGTTTATCGAAAAGGAATAGAAACAGTCATAACTGTCTATAAACATGTTTAAACATCCATAACTTCAAGATTCTTCTCACGAAAATCAATTTCAAGAAAAGCCGGTGTGAACTTAATGTTTTTTCACCACATATGTATGCCGTCATGCGCGCCTAAATCGGAAGTAACGATTGCAAAACTTGCTAGACCAACACAAAACCATTTCCGCAAACAGGGTCAACCCTCGGCGGAGGGGAGGGTCGAGCAGAGCTGCCAGCAGCTCCCCAGTAATGGTTCGAGTCCCACCGTTTGGGTGGTAAATGGGATAAACATTAGTTTATTTTGATTGTTGTTCCTTCTCAAGCAATATAGTTACGGTAGGTGGGCTGATATTGTTCACTGGGTTAGGGAAGTTATTCTGACTTTTTACTGAGTGTGTTGGGTTAACACGCGAAGTTGTGTCTGTGACGCCACTTCAGCTACAAACCGTGTTCATACTTTATATCCGTGTGTGTGTGTGTGTGTGTGTGTGTGTGTGTGTGTGTGTGTGTGTGTGTGTGTGTGTGTGTGTGTGTGTGTGTGTGTGTGTGTGTGTGTGTGTGTGTGTGTGTGTGTGTGTGTGTGTGTGTGTGTGTGTGTGTTGCTACGGTGTAGCGCGTCGGTGAGCATGTCGATTGTAACCCTTCGACATTCTTCACTGTTTGACAATTTAGTGATGACCGCCAGTACGGTGAACTACCTGTGGTCTGTCCAGGATGTCCTGGGCCAAGGAGCCACCGCTAGTGTCTACAAAGCCCGCAACAAGGTGAACGGTGACCCGGCCCTTAGCCACATGTTGACTGTGACACATTAGGCACATGTTGAACGTTAACTTAATACGGCCGTGGGATGTGTTATATGTATGTCGACATGTTGCTAACCTTTTAAATGGATGCAAAATGTTGTCAGTGTGTCATATGTATACATGTGAGGTTTCCGTCGGCCATGGGTGAGTAGGAGTCGCTGATTTTACCTATTTTGTCCTGCTATGTGTAACAAATGTTTTGTAAAACAATAAATATATATTTTAATATATCCTACCTGTAGAAAACCGGTGAGCAAGTAGCAGTGAAGGTGTTTAACGCCGCTAGCTACAGTCGCTCCTATGAGGTTCAGATGAGGGAGTTTGAGATGCTGAGAAAACTCAGCCATAACAACATTGTCCGGCTGTACGCTGTGGAAGAGGTAAGACTCGGTTATTGCAGGTAAACCAAAGAGGTGATATTAAATTACAAAGCCTCCTTGCTAGTTCCACTTCTGTTATGTCCCTGCCTATCACGCTCCTGCCTTCACTCTCCCTCTCTTCTCCTCTGTGTTCAGCTCGCCTCGAAACAAAAGGTGTTGGTGATGGAGTATTGCTCCGGAGGCAGCCTGCTGAGTCTACTGGAGGAACCAGAGAATGCCTTTGGCCTGCCTGAGACCGAGTTCCGCATTGTCCTGCAGTGTGTGGGTCAGTCAAGGTGTCATGTGTGTGTAAATACCACAGATTAACCACCAACCTCATCCCCTGAAATGAAGGCCTCCTTGTGTTGTGTGCAGTGCAGGGGATGAACCACCTGCGGGAGAATGGAGTGGTACACCGGGACATCAAGCCAGGCAACATCATGCGGCAGGTGGGGGACGACGGCCGCTCAGTTTACAAGCTGACCGACTTCGGGGCGGCCCGCGAGCTGAACGACGAGGAGAAGTTTCTCTCCATCTATGGAACGGAGGAATATCTAGTAAGCCGAGCCGTTCACTCATTGGAGGATGTTTCAAAAGTGTAGCAAATGTTATTATAGTTCCTTATAGAATTCTGCCTATTTATTTATTTGTTTGTTTATTCGTTAGCTACCAATGGAAAAAATGAAGTTAGTGTTTTTGACTGCTGCTATGCTTACCTTATGACTACTACTACTACAAATAGATATTTTTCAGGGAAACTAGACTCCCCAGATCCTGTTTTCTTATTTTTTTACATGCTACAAATTATTTTCACATCATGTTTTATGATTTTTGTAATTATTATAAGTAATTATTAGCATAGCATAGCATAGCATAGTATAGTATGTTCCTGCATTAGTGCTGGAAATAGTGTCAGGACAGCACTTCTAGGGTCCCATTTCTAGGAACCTAGTTTTTTGGGTGTTTTTGCCTTTAAGACTACTCAGCTACTCGCACTTCGCCTTGCTGATGGTAACTTGCTGTCCAATTCAAGGAACTGGAATTATTTTTAGCATTAGACAATTTAACATTTATCGTTAAATTGTCGTTTATCTTGTCCCTGTGTGCAATCAGGGGCTAGGTTATTGTTGATGGTCTGTTAATAAATTGCTAATCTTAGCTTGTGAGATGGTTAAATTTAGGTATTAGGTCAGAGATGGTTAAGTTTAGTGTTTGTGTTAGCCATGTGTTGTGTTTCATCACATTACTCATGAGATTTCTTCACCATCCATGGAACAATATACTTGGGTAATGAAGACGGTGTCAGAATAAAGTAGGGTCCTAGAAGTGTGGACCTGTGACGGTAGCCTTGAAATGGCAGCCTGTCTATTGAAGGAAAATACTTCTACTCTACACAGCACCCAGCCACGCCTGCCTTTTGAACCTTTTCCTACGTGCTAAGGAGCCCTCTAGTGCACAAGACTGTACATGACAGGGGAATAATAATACATCTGTTGATTTATTTTATATAGTACATGGATACATGTTTGAGCAACATATGAAAATTAACAAATATAACATTTTGTTGTGTTTTGGAGTGCACTTTTAAATTGGGGCAGCAGTATGTTCACTTTATCCTAATTCACTATAGTCCCTCAAGACAATATACTTTAAAGGTGTGTGTGTGTGTGTGTGTGTGTGTGTGTGTGTGTGTGTGTGTGTGTGTGTGTGTGTGTGTGTGTGTGTGTGTGTGTGTGTGTGTGTGTGTGTGTGTGTGTGTGTGTGTGTGTGTGTCCAGCACCCAGACATGTATGAGCGTGCGGTGCTGCGCAAGCCCCAGCAGAGGGGCTACGGCGTGACTGTGGACCTCTGGAGCATCGGGGTGACCTTCTACCACGCTGCCACCGGCAGCCTGCCCTTCAGGCCCTACGGTGGGCCCCGCAAGAACAAGACCACCATGTACGTCAGGGGCCAGTGGTGGTGGGGAAGCTTGTGTATGATGAAAAGGGACGGCAGACCAAACGCCAAGGCGGGAGAGAAAATGTGTTAGCTCGCAAGCTTCTTAGTAAGGTGTGTTACTAAAGTTACCTTCCAGGAAGTTGATAACATTACAGGGATTACTGTGTCAGTTCATCTGACGATTTACAGAACCAGATGTTCAGTCAGATGCTGACCGCTGGCTCCAACTGCTGGCCACGGGCCCTACCTTCTGTCCCCTTTTTAGTTATATCGAAATATGCTGTTTTGATCGTTGCATATTTGACTCACACGTTTAATTAACCAATAAGAATTGTAGTGTTTCATTGTTATCTGTTTTTGTAATGAACATCCAGTTCATCGCAAGAGAGTCAAAAAAATGGCTTGGTAGTTATGTCTCCCGCTTACGTTAACACAAAGCAACTGGTTTTAGCTTGTACTTAATGATCCGAAGTCAAGTGAATCTGCACAGTTTCCTATCAAAGAACACATTTTCTTTCCCCCCAACTAACACACCAAAACTTATTGGGACAGGGAAAACCTTGCAACCAAATAGACATGGATTCTGGTAAACTGACTAATAATGTTCTGTAAACTATATAGGCTAGTGATATGGAGGTAATTCAGTCCCAGAGATATTAACTAGTGACAAACAAACTATTATCTTTAACTGCTCTATACTGGAAAATATGGACATAGACAGCGAAACAATACTGTGCATGTATGCCTCGAGCCTTGCCTATTTGAGTGTGTTTTTTGTGTGAGTATATAAGTCTGATGTGTGACCTTCATGCTGTTGATGTATAGGTACAACATCATCAACAAAAGAAAGCCTGTGGATCCATAGCAGGAATACAAGAGGGATGAAGACGCATCTATAGATTGGGGCTACAACTTTCCCCACAGCTGCCAGCTGTCACAGTATGTCGTGTGTGTGTGTGTGTGTGTGTGTGTGTGTGTGTGTGTGTGTGTGTGTGTGTGTGTGTGTGTGTGTGTGTGTGTGTGTGTGTGTGTGTGTGTGTGTGTGTGTGTGTGTGTGTGTGTGTGTGTGTGTGTGTGTGTGTGTGCGCGCCGGTTGCGGGTGCATGAATATCCTTGTCCGTCACCATGTCAATCAAAGGGCATTTTTTGCTTTGTCTTGACCGGGAGACTGGCCACACGTAATGACATTTTTTACAGATTTATATTAAAATTTTATGTCTTTATTTCCTCCTTTTTATATATAATCTTTTTTTTTCTCGATATTTTTCGATTTCTTCCCCCCTCTTGTCTACCTCTCCGCCTCTTTATTCCTCTCTCCATCCCCCCCCACCCTCTCCCTCCACCTTAGGGGTCTGTCGGGGCAGCTGGTGCCAGTGCTTGCGGGCATACTGGAGGCGGACCAGGAACGCTGCTGGAGCTTTGACCAGTTCTTCATGGCCACCACGGACATCTTGAAACGAGAGCCCATCCACCTATTCTCCCTGCTGCAGGCCACGGCCTCCAGCATCTACATCCACCACCACAACACGTACGTCTGCCACGCTGGATCCAAGCCCAACGAAAAGGAGCCACGTACTCAGGCCAACATCAAATGACTAGATGATCTAGAGCGGCAATCCAATGCAGAGTATACACCTGTCCCATCGATGAATGGCTTGTTACTTACTTACAGTGTGTATATGGTAGGTTTATCAAATCCGATTGGCAGTCTTGCTGGTCTCACAGGATAGTTGGTAAATAAACCAGATGTTGGTAACTGCAGGTCATGCATAAAGACACTATCTCCCCCACCATGCAGGGTGTCCATGTTCCTGGAGGAGGTGGCCTCCCAGACCGGCATGGCGGTGGAGAAGCAGCAGCTGTTCTACCTGGGCCATGAGCTCCCCCTGGAGGGCAACATGAAGGTGGTCAACCTGCCCCCCACCTCCGCCGCCCAGCCCCTGCTGCTGCTGGGCCTGGGGCCCGACGCAAACCCTGGCCTCATCTGCAGAGAGCGTGAGACACACACCCACGCACGCATAGATACGATGACGGTCCAGCGCAGTGCCCCATGAGTAGTTTTCATAAACATCAAAGATGGCGGCCTCTGACATGTCAAACGTGGCGTTGCTCTGATTGGTTGTAGATCTATTCAATTGCCTCCAGAGGCATTAGAGACGCGACTCAGAGGTTCCAGTCCCATTTTTCCCATCTTGCGAATTTATTTGGTCAGTGTACAAATTAGCTTTTTTTTTTCTTTTGGCTCAACCGATGGAAAACAAAACTTTAGTTAGTTCCATCTTCATTTTGCTTGCTTAGTCTGTAAACACTGATCACTTTATATTCAGTACTATAACCTATGGATTGACTCTTTTCTTCTGCATTAGTGGTTAGCTTATCATCCATCGGTAAGTCTGAGCAGTGTTCCTGTGTCTTTGTAGCGGAGATCCCCGTCATCCCCTCCAGGTTTGACGTCATGGCCGACTACCGCTTCTCTAAGGTGAGTCTCACTGGCGCTCTCTTCCAGTCATGTTATGTACATATTCATGTCGTCACACACGCCTGTGTCTCCCCCCGCCCCCCCCCGGGTGTCCTCTGCAGGTGATGGTGGGAGTGGTCCACCTGTTTGCGAGGAAAGTACGCATGCTGCACGCGCAGAGAGAGCTGCTCCTGCAGGGATACTACAGTTACATGTACAAAACACACTGTTACACTGCTAGCATTCTGTAAACCAAGTCTTTATTGAAAGCGTTAGGGCGTGTTCACACGGGCAGTTTTTTTTTATTAAAAAACACCTGAGCCGAGCGGTTTTTTACCAACTAAAAAACTGACAGGGTGGTTTTTTCTAGAGCACATTCCAAATCGGTTAAACTGTCGGAGCACTGTTCGGTTAGCGTATCAAAGTGGTTTGGCTACACTACTTGAATCAGTATCACAATGTCGAGGATGAGAAAATTAGCCCTTGTTTTGGCCTTAGATGCCAACAAGATAACGTAACGACGAACCTTCCCGTTTGTGGTGCATGATATAAACCGGGGACGGCAGCAGTACGGTGATATCATAGTACACTTATGTCCCAAATCCCACCGATCGTTCTCCAGGAACTCTCTTGTGATATATTGTTGTGGTACAACTTGTTGGTCATGTTCGTATAGCTCGAATGTTCGCTTACAAGGACAACAGTTGCTCCGCGGGAAAATAACTTTTGTTTGGGTCGCCCATTCTTCTTTTCCTAGTGACGTTGGTGAAGTGCCGTTCATTGGTCAGCTTGTCAAAAAAACCTGCCTTACGTCGGGTGCTTTTCTTGGCGAGTGTTAACTTTTCTCAACTGAAAACCACCAGAGCGGTGAAAAAAACCCCGCTGGCAGCGGTGTTTTTAAAAGCACCCAGGATGTTTTTACAAAAACACTCTGTACCATAGGAATATAATGTAGAACATCCACCCGCACCTGAAAAAAAAACTGCCCGTGTGAACACAGCCTTATTGTGTTATTATGGTATGATGTATCCCCTTTTAGCCCAGTAGAGATGTTATCCCCGCTCCATTTTATGTAGGCCTCCAACACTGAAAGACCACATTGCACCCAATAATTAATTGACTGTGATTTTTATTTGACGTTATCTCAATTATTATTTTCGGTAGTGAGCACTTTCCTTTCCCGGCTTCCGAAATCGTTTCCCACATTTCCTACGTAGTAAAAACCCCAGGACCTTTTCTGATCCTCTGCCTTGCTGTTGTGTAGGATGAAGCTCCGCAGGGACTGTGAGGCAGCCATGGTCAGCATCACCATGGTCACCTTCAGACTGCAGGCCTGCCTCGACTTGGAGCACAAAATGTGAGCTCATCCAACCGGCACTGTTCCATACCCATTAAACAGTGGCATCAATCTGGTTTAAGAAACCATTTGGGATCTCATCTTCAGCTAAATGTGCCGTGTGTGTGTGTGTGTGTGTGTGTGTGTGTGTGTGTGTGTGTGTGTGTGTGTGTGTGTGTGTGTGTGTGTGTGTGTGTGTGTGTGTGTGTGTGTGTGTGTGTGTGTGTGTGTGTTTCAGAGGCCAATACCGTCCGGAGATACCCAGCCTCATAGAGAACCACAACAAACTGCAGCTGGTGGGAGCCGTTAGACGTCCACATGATAGAAGCTAGTAGACATAGCGGAGGTTTATACTCACAAGAGATTATTTAATTAGTAAGATAGACACGAGCTCACCATAGAGCGGGTGTTTTGATGATCTTGAGTTAAGATTTGTTTGACCTTCCTAAACCGGTTATTTAACATTGATATGATCGATAAACAACCGAGTCTTGGGGCCCCTCTGACCCCTCTGCAGATCCGCGAGCACCTGCCCATGTACGTGGGCGGGGTCCAGCAGTTCCAGAACGAGCTGGAACACCTTCTCATAGAACAGGCCAAGCTGGCCGAGAGTCTGGCCAACGACAAGAGGTAGACAGGGGCAGGGGGTCGCAGGGTGTGCGTGCGTGTGTGTGTGTGTGTGTGTGTGTTGTGTTTGAACTTTGACCTCTGCCTCCCACAGCCATCAGAAGATGAAGATGCTGCTGGAAAAGATCTCGGCCATTCATCAGATGTACCGTAAAGACAGACAGACGGGCAGTAAGTGGTAGTTCTGTGTTCCTTGTCGAGCTATGCATTATAAATGTGTGTCTGCTTGTACTTGGCAACCAACTTTTCATTGTCCCCACAGAGCTGGGATACAACGACGAGCAGATCCACAAGTTTGAAAAGTGAGTTTGTGCCTCAGTGTGCTTCTGCTAAGTAACGAAACCTGACATTTCTGTTCAGCCCCCACCCGAAGGCTGAGCTCTTCCACATATCCTGGTAGTCTAACCCTCAACTCTCTTCCCTCAGGATCCACCTGTCCACCTGCATGAAGCGCATGAAGACTCTGTTCAGAGAAGACAGCGTCAAGAGATACAAAGAGCTGCTGGCCACCTCCAGCACCTGGAGCAGGTCAGTCTGCTGCAACCCCACTTTAACTACACTGCTCAAAGAATCACATGTGAATCAGTGTATTCTGTGGAATACACTGATTCAGGGAGTCAGTCTCAGTCAGCGCCACTTTCACTATGCTGCCCTCTTTTATACATAGGGCTGTGCGATATGACGATATATATCGGGGAGGAGGAAAAAAATGTCTATCGATAGATGTTCCCCTCTTTTGTTTCTATCGTTATTTTACTTTACGGCAGTGATTTTCATTTGCATTAAGTTGATAGGATTATTAAAAAAAGTAGTAATGAGGCATGTGCTTATAGGGTGGGAATGGTTTCATAGAATTTAAAGAAAAAGTACTATATGGTGATATATACTGTGTCTCTATCAGGATATGAAAATGACCCATATCGTGATGAAAATTTTTGTCCATAACGCACAGCCCTACTGCTCAACATCTACAACAGTGATTCGCTTTAAGTCTTCTGTACATATGTACTATTCAGTCCAGTTTTTATTTTTATTAACATGAAATAATGATGGACATTAGCCTTGTCCATGTAAATCATATAAATTGACTGTTCCTTTCAGAGCAGTGCATTTCACAACCTCACATTAATTCATACTGTGACCTTTTTTTTAAAAGAGGCCTGTTAAAGTATTACCGAAATTTCAATAGACCTTCTCCACAACATCACACCCCTGGGTTTAAGGCTATTAATCGCCCTGCTACTCCTGTTTGTACACAAAGACAGTACGATGTCACACATGCACCAGTCTTTTTGAATGCTTTCATGTGCTCTTGATGTTGACTCTTGATATAACTGGTTCTATCTGCCGTTAGTGTCTTGGTGGGGATACAGAGCAGACTGGATGACTTCAACTCCTTCTCCAACGGCCTGCTGGCAGACCTGGAGATGTGCAACGGAAATCTGAATACGGTGGGCTTCAAGGCTCGGGGGATCAATACTATTTCACTATTTACTCTTTAGTTATTTAGCAGGTGCCATTCCCAAAATGGCTACCAATTTTATAAACAAGGCCAGAGTTAGGCTGTGAACATGAAGAATCAAACCCAGTATCAGGGAGTCGCCCTAGCCCCTGTATTACTACCATATAACCAACCCGGTCTCACGAAAATACGTGACACCGCCACGTTATTTTAATCTATTGTACGTGATCACGGACACGTGACACGGACACGTATTTTCAAAATTTTCGTGTCAAAAAGCACAATTTTCAAACTGTCATGGCAACGTCCGCTCGGACACTGGACTTGCGAGGCATTGTCTGTGATAACTAACAATATGACAGCTTTTGGCCACCCGTTTCTACTTAAAATTGTCTGTGATAACTAACAATACGACAGCTTTGGGCCACCCGTTTCTAGTTTCGCCCTTTTTGATTCTGTGAAATTGTAACAATTCACGGATATTTTAAATGCAGGTGCGCTGCTCTGTAGGCAAACCGCGAAGGAAACAAGGGTAGCTGCTTCATCTGTTCATTTTAGAATGGTATGTCTTGATGTTTATTGTACCTAGCCATCTATTGTCTTGTTCTTGGCTATGTGAATGAAAGTCCGCGTCGATGCCTCGCAAGTCCAGTGTCCGAGCGGACGTTGCCATGACAGTTTGAAAATTGTGCTTTTTGACACGAAAATTTTGAAAATACGTGTCCCTGATCACGAACAATAGATAAAAATAACGTGACAGTGTCACATATTTTCGTGAGACCGGGTTGATATAACACTGTGTAGTCCACGTCTCAAACAAGGACTGCGGACACATTCACCCTATTATTACTTCTTTGATTATGTTTGAGTTGTTGGGAGTGTGAGTCACCTATGTTGTTTATCTTCCTCGTCATCATGGTCATCCACATCAGGCTCTGGATAAAGTCCTTCTCAGCTTCCAACCCAGGAGAGAAGCGCCGGAGCCTGGGGACGCTCCTAGAGAGAAGGAGCAAATGGTCTTCAGGTGTGTCCGTATGTCTGCCTTCCTGTGTGACCGACTGTCTGTCTGTAGAAGAGAGACAGGGATGACGTGTTTTGTTTTCTCCAGGATGCATCATCTGAAAGAGGAAATGGAGATCCTGGTCCAAGAGCTAGAGTGTAACAACAGTGTCATAGAAAGGTGAGCATCATCAACAAATTACACGTACAAAACTAACCCTTCTGAATGACAGCATGTATCTTTGAGTGACTGAAACGTATTGATTTTGTGTCTTCCCACAGTTTAGGAACGGTCAGCGCTGCTTCAGCGACACTGAAGCCCAGTCTTTCCAGGCCCTGTACACTGTAACCAGCGTTCACTTTGACCCACGCCCACGCACACACCAACCATCATTGGTTTCCAAAGGATGGTCTCATGTTGGTTGCCACTCAGATGGTTAACAGAGTTGATAACGACCTGTGTTGTAAATAATGCATCCTATCGATAGGTCTTGAAGTAAAGATGGAAAGAGATGCACACAAACAACTGATGGAAACATGATTTATAATTTGGAGAGAGGATGCATCAGGAGGAAATGCTGGGAATATGGGAGTGTTCTCAGAGCGGGGTTGTGGTGGTGAGAAGACCTCCACAAAGTGGTTCATTACAAACCTCATTAATGCTTTTATGCGAATTATGGTGATTATAATCGGCTGTTGTAGTGATGCAGCGCCATGGATAGTGGCGGAGTAAATGCTCAGTCAGATGTATGTCGTTTACCAGTTCTTTCAGGGGCTCACTGAGGCAGCATCTGGAAAGCTTTTAAGGATAAACGGGATTGATGTTGAATGTTTTTGCTGAAATAAGCATTGCTTTTCAACTTATTATCTCTCGCCCACTGTTATTGGAACACTCCTCACAAGGTTTTGTTCTCTGAGTCAATTTAAAATGTTGCACATCTCCGGATGTGAAACAATCACTATCCCTTTTATGAGTGTCGTTACAACTTGAATTTACTGATTGATTTTTAGCGTACATTATCATGTGTGTGTGTGTGTGTGTGTGTGTGTGTGTGTGTGTGGTGTGTGTGTGTGTGTGTGTGTGTGTGTGTGTGTGTGTGTGTGTGTGTGTGTGTGTGTGTGTGTGTGTGTGTGTGTGTGTGTGTGTGTCAGGGTATTCACCCTTAGGAGCAGAGCACTTTAGGACAACTAATACTTTCCTTTCTGTGTTTTATCATGTGGGAGTTCATGGTGGGACTTCAAGTAACATTGATATGTGCGTGTGCATGAGTTTAGCTAGAGCCGTTGGATTAGAGGGCTGATTGAATAAAAACGAAACCGAAAGAGCTTGGATGACCCTGAAAAGTGCTATGGCCCTTTGTGGGACTTTTATTTTGTGGTTGTTTTATGTGCTTAGCAATGTGGAAAGTTGCATAAATTTCCATCTGCTGGCTTGTACTTTCTCATCCCCTACCTTATGCTGTATACAGTATGGGTCAATCCGAGACATATTTTTTTATTGTGTGAATTATAATATCCAGATATTGCCTTACAATATCATAACATCTGGTTGCCATTGACACGCATGACCTTATTCTTGGTTTTGTTAAGGGTTAGTAGTAAATTGGTTTGTACTGTAACAAGAGCTTCTAACTAGTTATAACTGTGGACCCATTCCAAAATATAAACTGGTTGATTCGCCGTAAATAATTGTATGTTATAATAGTAACTTAGTAACTTAAAATTGTTTGACCCATGTAAAATACAATTGTATGGCCATTGTCAATAAAATGTTGCTTAAATGCGACCTCCTGTCTCTTTAAGAGGGTTCTCCCGTGACATTAAAACGATGTCACAGTTATTCCTTGCGTCACTACTACACGCTTGCTCCAAGCGTGAGCGGAGTTTACCATCTGAGCACGGAGAGTAGTACAACAACAACAGACACGCACCCCGTGGACAGATTTACACACCACTACGGCAATTATACGACTAAGCACGATGGCGTCTGCAAGTGTGGTGGGGCAGAACCCGGGACCACAACACCGGTTGGATTCGGA
>OLKM01000052.1:97376-104144 GCA_900291075.1 Melanogrammus aeglefinus
TAAGTGGAACTTATTTAATTAAGCAAATTACCATTTGAAAAAACATTCTATATTTAGATCTTCCTAGTCTTATTATCATGCCCCTGGAAACAACAGGTTCATGTTGTTCACGGGTCAGTGCCAAAATGATTCATCCACCTAATTCATAGTTATCTCCTGTCTAGAGGCAATGTGTCTTTGATAATCCACATGGCTTGGCGGAGACCTGCTTTATGCAAGATCAGCCCGGCCTTGACCTGAATCAAGCTTTGTGGAGTCAAACAGGGGAGGCTCTGCCAACGGAAATGCTAGCTTTCGTGGAGTGACCTTGACGGCGCTGTCCTCGTTCTCTACAGAGGGTACAGGGCTCCTCTCCTCCTGGATGTATGGCAGAACAGTGGGGACTTCCAGGAGGGCTATATTTAGGTCGCCCTTGGTAGAGACCAGGAGGAGGGAGAGAGAGAGAGAGAGAGAGAGAGAGAGAGAGAGAGAGAGAGAGAGAGAGAGAGGGAGAGAGAGAGAGAGAGAGAGAGAGAGAGAGAGAGAGAGAGTGAGAGGAGAGGGGAGAGCAGAGAGGAGAGAGAGAGGAGAGGGAGAGAGAGAGAGAGAGAGAGAGAGAGGGGAGGGGGAGAGAGAGAGAGCAGAGAGAGAAGGGAGAGAGAGAGAGAGCAACAAGGGAGAGAGAGAGAGAGAAGAAGGGAGAAGAGAGAGAGAGGGAGAGAGGGGGGGGAGAGAGAGAGCAATAAGGGAGAGAGAGAGCAACAAGGGAGAGGGAGAGAGAGAGAGAGAGAGAGAGAGAGAGAGAGAGAGAGAGAGAGAGAGAGAGAGAGAGAGAGAGAGAGAGAGAGAGAGAGAGAGAGAGAGAGAGAGAGAGAGAGGGAGAATTCTAAATGGAAAGTGCAGACAACTCTTCTGGAAAATATGCAGGCTTAATTCAAAACAGCAATGAATAGATAGTTACACAAATGATGACAACCATGACACGCCCACACACTGGAAGATGACATGGTGTACGCAGCATGGGGGCCGTAGAGGTGTGATGGGACTTGACGTCAATGCATCATCAGTACTTCTCACTTTGCCATACACTCTAACCTGTCACTCACACTGAGTGACAGTGTGTGTGTGTGTGTGTGTGTGTGTCTGTCTGTCTGTCTGTCTGTCTGTCTGTCTGTCTGTCTGTCTGTCTGTCTGTCTGTCTGTCTGTCTGTCTGTCTGTCTGTCTGTCTGTCTGTCTGTCTGTCTGTCTGTCTGTCTGTCTGTCTGTCTGTCTGTCTGTCTGTCTGTCTGTCTGTCTGTCTGTCTGTCTGTCTGTCTGTCTGTTTGTGTTATTGATGAGGTACTACATCCTGTGTCTCTAAATTCCTCAGTTTGAGAAGTAGGGTAGGGCAGTATAGTCTCTCTCTCTCTCTCTCTCTCTCTCTCTCTCTCTCTCTCTCTCTCTCTCTCTCTCTCTCTCTCTCTCTCTCTCTCTCTCTCCCTCCCTCTCTCTCCCTCTCTCTCTCTCTCTCTCTCCTCTCTCTCTCTCTCTCTCTCTCTCTCTCTCTCTCCTCTCTCTCTCTCCTCTCTCTCTCTCTCTCTCTCTCTCTCTCTCTCTCTCTCTCTCTTCTACAGTGCATATTAATAAACAAATGGACTGCATAATCTTTACCCTCTCCCCTCCCCTCCTCCCCTCCTTCAAACCCATCTGTTGGGTATGATTTTCACATATAGGGGGATAAAGAGAAGGTGAGAGAGAGAGCGAGAGACAGCAGGTGATCTTGGACTGCAGTGCTCCCTGGTGTGTCCTACAGTCCTGAGTCACTCTGATTACAGCATTCAGCTCGATGAGCGAGCGCAGGCAGAGCAAGAGCGTTATGTAGGGGAAGGTGGTTTTTTTGGGGCGGTTTAACAAGAGCAAGCCGGAGAGCGAGATGGATGCAGGCAGTGTTGTGGTGCGGGGTGTCTGTCTCTTTAAGCACTCTGTTTGGTTACCGCAGAGTGTGTGGGTGCTGCAGTAGGACCACATCCAGAGTGGAAGGAGAGACGGAGAGACGGAGAGAGAGAGAGAGAGAGAGAGAGAGAGAGAGAGAGAGAGAGAGAGAGAGAGAGAGCGAAGAGAGAGAGAGAGAGAGAGAGAGAGAGAGAGAGAGAGAGAGAGAGAGAGAGAGAGAGAGACGAGAGAGAGAGAGAGAGAGAGAGAGAGAGAGAGAGAGAGAGAGAGAGAGAGAGAGAGAGAGAGAGAGAGGCGAGGGAGGAAAGCAGAGCGAGGGGGACAGGGGGAGAGGATGCGAACGCATCCACAGAAGCAGAACACGGGAAGAAGCGGGCGGTGAATCCAGGCCCGACCGTCCGTCAGTGCGACCGGGAAACAGTGCTCAGAGGGGACGCAGCGAGGGCGACCGCTGAGCGACGGGAGGGGAGTGCGGCGGCTTTGATTCCAACTTCTCCGGGAGAGGGGGCACGGACCACGGGGGACGCCCGACATGCGTGTCTGACCGAAGGGTTGCAGAGACCGGCGGAGGTGTGAGCGGCGCCGGGGTCGCGGGGGGAGCGAGAGAGCGGCAGGGGACGGGGGGCGTGCGAGGAGGAGGAGGAGGAGGAGGAGGAGGAGCGAGGAGGAGGAGGAGGAGGAGGAGGAGGAGGAGGACCGGAGGGCACCGGAGGTGGAGGGGTGGCAGAGCGGGAGGCGCGTGGGCCGTTGGTTCGGAGCGGGGCACCGGTGGCAGAGTGGCTGCGCTGGGATGGCGGTGGCGGGGGGCACTGGGGTGGCTGGCGCTGGGGCAGCCCGCAAAGGGACAAAGGCTGCCGGACCACCGAGAGGAGGGCCAGCGAGGGCGTCTACGCACACCGGACCCTCCCCTCCCCGGGATGGTGGCACCGGGCACTGTGGCCGGCGCAGATAGGACCCCTCACGGCGGGGCATGGGATCGCGGAGGCGGGGGAACGGGGAGACGGGCCAGGTGAGGAGGCTGGGCTTCCCGGGGCGGTCCCGTCGATCTTGCATCAGGTGTCGGTGTGTCTGGAGGAGGTGAGGGGGGACTCGGAGGGGGAGGACGGGGTGGTGGGCAGCGCCTGCTTCGGCCAGGTGTCCCGGCGTCTGGGCCGGCTGCTGAAGAGACTGCCCAAGTCCCGCTCCTGGGGAGACGGGCTCCGCGTCCTGCGTCGGACGTCCTCCAACGGATCCCTGATCACCGCCTCAGGTACGGAGAGGAGGACCCCTGAGGTGGAGGAGTGGGGCAGGGGAGGAGGGCAGGACCCATGAGGAGCAGGGGGGGGGAGAGGAGAAAACATGAGGGGGAGTAGAAGAAGAGAACAATTGAGAACACATGAGGGGAAGCAGCCTTTTTCTAGATTAAACAAAAGTGGAAGAAATATGAAGTCAAGGAGCATGTTTTGAAACTGCTGCATAGTTCTGAGAGCAGCCATGAAGGGGAATCACAGAATAAAGTTAATAAAGGAAGACAGTTTCTGTGAAACCGCAGCTGCTGTCAGGAGCGGTTTCACAGTGTTGGATGAGAGACGATGGTGCCAGGGGGAGGTTTGATCAAGGAGGGCCCACTGAGGGCCTAAGGCGACGTTATTGAGGTGTAGTGTGTTGCTGCCCATCTGCGAACTGCCCTGGACTCTTTGTCTGTTGTCATCCTGCCCTCCCCTTCCCGGCCCTACGGCCTATCCAGCCACTGATTTATTCCTACCTTCTTTTGTTGTTACTTTTAGTATTATTTGTGTGTGTGTTTGTGTGTGTAAAGGAGAAGAAAGAATACAAGGGCATGTTGCCATGCAGGTTGATAAAACGAGTATGCTCTTGCAAACATTTATATGATCCATCAATTCTGTTGACCCACAAATATTGCACTGATATGAAATCCGACCAACACACAGACACACACACATTCACTCAAAGCCTACCAAGGGCTCTGTTAATCTGAGGAGAATATCTTGCAGGAGCAGATTATGGCATTGATTTTAATATTCAGGGCAGGAATGTGAGCTGGGAGAGAGCTGGCTGCAGGCTGGGTAACATGGAGACATTGATTTCCTCCACCTCTCCACCAAAGAGAAGACAGGCTAATGCAGTTTGGTTCGGCGGGTAACATAAGCACTGATTGCAGTCTGGGTGGGAGGGAGCAGAGTGTAAAATGGCTGTAGACTGCAGAATTATTGATTTGTTGATGCATGCCGAGATGAAAAAATAATTGCTAATGCAGCTTTGATGAAAAAGCTGCATGACCATGCATTTGTTTATACGTTTCATTGTATATGTTTTGTGTGTGGTGTAACTGTGAGTGTGGTACACAAACGTGTGTGTGTGTGTGTGTGTGTGTGTGTGTGTGTGTGTGTGTGTGTGTGTGTGTGTGTGTGTGTGTGTGTGTGTGTGTGTGTGTGTGTGTGTGTGTGTGTGTGCGTGTGTGCGCGTGTGCGTGCGTGCGTGTCAGGCACTAGACAGTTACTAAGCACGACTAAGGATGCTTCTTACCGGAACTCCATTACCTAGATGATGTCATATTGCATCCCCCCCCCCATCCAAATCCCCACCAAGACTAAGGGGACAGGAACAAGGCTAGCACAGCCCTCAACCCTAACCAGCAAGTGGATATTTTTGGGTGGCCCATCTTCAAAGAAAAATGTAGTTAATCCCCTTAAGAACTGTGCTGCTCCATATTGCTCAGAGCTTCTTTAACTCTGTGGCCCTGTGGTGGCTGTTATGATCATTTGGGCTGAGGCTGGCTGGGTGTTTTACCGTAATGCATCTCTGGAGGCTGGGGGATGTTTTGGTTTCTGAATGAAGGTAAGCAGTCTACTTCTCACGCAGCGGGTCAAAAGGCTGTATGATGTACAGTGTAGGGGCCTTAGAAGTTTGTAATTTGGTTGAGTGTGTATGCGTGTTTATATATTTAATCAGGAAGTCGGATTTGTCACATTAAGATCCTGTTATCAAAGCTAACGTAAGCTTCTTGGATAATAAAGTGTATGCATTTCATGAAAATAGAACAGAGAAAGTCGATATGTGACTTTTTAATGGTCTTAAATTGTTAATCATCCACACCCCCCCCCTCTCCAAACCCTCCAAACACACACACAAACGCACACACACACACACACACACACACACACACACACACACACACACACACACACACACACACACACACACACACACACACACACACACACACACACACACACACACACACACACACACACACACACACAGATCCCCTCAGGCAGATGCGTTGCTAAAGGGATGCGTGCCAGGCAGAGGGACTGCAGTCTGCAGTGATGGGTGACCCCTGTGGGAGGGAAGGTTAGCCGGTTGGCTGCAGGTCTCCTGGATGTAGCTGGGCCGGAGAGCTGCTGACACGCACGCAGGCGTGAGGGGGGGGGGGGGGGGGGGAGAGGAAGCGACGGGGACCAGGGGGAGAGGCAGGAGCATGACAGCCGAGAGACTGTCAGCGAAAAAAGGGAAGCCATGTTCTGTGTTCTGTGGGTAGTTACCGAGGGCGACAAAATAAGAAGAAGAGTCACGTTTTTCCACCACTGCACGGAATTCAGTAGTTCCCCGAAATGTAGTGGGTTTGAGGAAAGTACCAAGATTCCTGTTAAGAACGTGCAAGACTGCATCGAATGTGGTCCGGTCGGTGTGCTCTTGGCACATAGGCGACTTTTGTGCTATACTAGAACTTTATACAAACAAGAACTTTCTTTGGAGTAGACATGAAATCAAATCAAACACAAATAAACACACAAATACACCGACACCAACACACAAACAAACACACACACACACACACACACACACACACACACACACACACACACACACACACACACACACACACACACACACACACACACACACACACACAGAGAGGTATTGCAACCTGCAATGTGTGCGGTTAAACACTAAGTGACACCCGGCTTGACACACGACTTTGGCCTATGAGTGACCCCGCTGTGTATTATAGTGGGTTAAACACAACCGCCGGCTGCAACACCTGCCGTTACCACAACAGAGATGAATACGACGGTCTGTGAATACAAGCAAGACAGGAAGTCAGAGGAACTCTGTCTGGGCTCTGAGAATTGACGCCAGAGAATTAAACTGGTTGATAGATATTCTGGATGGCCGCTGCTGTCTCCTGTCTCCAGAGCTTCCTCCCCATCACTGCTCCTGGGTCGATACCCCCCCCCACCCGACCCTGGGAGCCTACATCTCACGAGCGATGGAATCGATTGCAAGTTCCCTGAAGTAGCGAACCACATTCTTCCCGTTCCGGCTATTTGCAGGCAATTTCGCATCGAATCTGCCCCTACTGTATTTGTAGGCAATTCTCCATTGATTCTGCCCTTCACTGGCAATTTGTAGGCAATTTCCCATTGATTCTGCCTGTACTGGCTATTTGTAGGTGATTTGGAATTGATTGGGGTTGGTACCCACTATTTTCAGGTGATTTTCCCATTGATTATGCTGGTCCTGGCTATTCACATGAGAGGAGGCCTTGTTCTCTTTATCTTACACCCTCTTGTTTCTCTTTGTTCTCAATAACTTTTAACTGTCTTTATTCTTTCAGTCAGCATCCACTTCTCTCCACTCTCGACTCATTATCTCCTTCAGCAGTTTTACAGTCTTAGACGCGAGACAAGACACCACTTTATACTGCTTTTTGACTTGGAACGAGATGGCTTCTCAGAAAAAATCCACTCCTTGATCGGTGGAGGAGGTCCAGACGTTCCTGACTCTGGTTGCCGAAGAACGGATTCAGAGGGAGCTCGACGGCACCACGCGTTGTTGTTGTTCTGGTCTTC
>OLKM01000052.1:105222-117722 GCA_900291075.1 Melanogrammus aeglefinus
GGTGTGTGTTTGTGTATGTTTGTGTGTGTGTGTGTGTGTGTGTGTGTGTGTGTGTGTGTGTGTGTGTGTGTGTGTGTGTGTGTGTGTGTGTGTGTGTGTGTGTGTGTGTGTGTTTGTGTGTTGACGTTTCACGGTGTATGTTATCAGTGTGGGAATGATGTGGGCTCCCTTCCCGGTCTGACCAGTTTAGTAGCAGTGCAGACTAGAGACGTGGGGTGCAGAGGACTTCACCGGGTTCTCCTCACATTGTTCTTGTTCCCTCCAGTCACTGTGTGGAGATAATGCTTTTTTCTCAATGCACAGGAACACAGGCTCAAAGCAGACACACACTCAATCACTCACACACTCACTCACTCACTCACTCACTCACTCACTCACTCACTCACTCAATGAGATACTGACTCAGTCACTCACTCAATAACTCACTTACTCTCTAACACGCACACACACACCTTGTTTGGATGATAAAAAAGTATTGCATGGAAAAGGAGGGCTTCAGTGATTGACTGATTGATTAAAGTAGGGCAGAACAGGAAGGGAGTTCTTCTCCTGCCCAGAGTTTCCCTTCTGTCGTTGTTTGGATTGGCCTCAATCCCTCTTCCAGAAACTCTCTATTTCTCTATCTACCGCTCTCTCACGGACATTCTTTCTCTCTTTTTCTGTCTTTCCCTCTCACTTATTCTTATTTTCTCTCTCTCTCTCTCTCTCTCTCTCTCTCTCTCTCTCTCTCTCTCTCTCTCTCTCTCTCTCTCTCTCTCTCTCTCTCTCTCTCTCTCTCTCTCTCTCTCTCTCTCTCTCTCTCTCTCTCTCTCTCTCTCTATATATATATATATATAAGCCACAGTATCTTGTGCATGCTCCATCCTAGAGACGTCATCCCTCTTTGCAAGGTAATGACATCCTAAATCCTCATTTCCTTGCCCTCTCTCAACCACTGCTTTCCATTCCACCGTCTGCCTGTAACTTACATCCTGTCACACACCCCTGGGTACCTCTTAACCCCTAACTAGTTCCTCTTTATCTGTGTACAAGGATGCAGCTTTATAAGGGGTTACATTGATTATTCCACCAACATGCTAAGCTATACCCTTACCATACTTCACCATGCCAACCTGGAACTAACCCTTAACCAACTCTCCAAACACAAGCAATAATGTAACATGGATGAAGCATATTGCGCTGTCGATTGTTTTCTGAATCCTTTACATGTGCAGTAGCGCTTTGCAATGAGCCCCATCCCTATAAACCCTCTTACCTGTAGGACCCAGTTCCATTCACTTAACCGGGAGATCTGTGCACAAAATATCATTCATGATTCAGGTACAATAGGCACTCCCCCCTCTTTGCAGCGGACATCAAAAGAGGTTGCGTTGCCGTGGTTACCATCTTGGTGTGAGCAGCAGGGGGGCAGCGGTGGCCCTCTGCACGATGGCAACACAAAGAACATATAATCCCAGATAGAACAACAAGACGGATGGTCGTCTACAGGGATTAATCTTTCTCAATTTATATTGAGCAAGATTTAGAAAGTTCTATAAATGTTTTTGCAGTTACAATGATTGGCACGTCCAATTGTCTGAATCGGGATGAACTGACATGGTCTTTGTGGATTTTGAGCCCTGTAGCTAGAAATTATATCATGTCTGGTTCGTGGTGCCAGAAGTCATTCATTCGTAATTGTTTTTGAAAATGGACGGCTAAAATGTAAGATTTAGGGTGTCACCCGGTTAAATGCATGGACAAAGCCAACCAAAGACTATTCAAAGCAGAGACAAACCAAGGCATGGGACTTATATGGTTCCAGTAAAAACAAAGAGAAACAACAGTAGCTTATGGTGGTTTCCATGGGAAATACACTCAGATATACTGTATGTGTTATAGAGCTACATATATATATATATGTATAGAGTACATATCCATCCTCAGATGGGATTTAAGTTCGCTACACGCTATCATCTACACGAACTGTGACCTTCACAGTTTGTACTGCATTTATGTGTAAATTATGTTGGTGTTTATGTTGTATCAGAAACCATAGCAGTCTATAGGACTCTTTTCTGCCTCCTAGTGGAATGATCCTTTTAGTGGTTTAGTTTACAAATGTACGAGGAAAATAAGATTTTTTCTGAAGAGGAGTGTGTGTGTGTGTGTGTGTGTGTGTGTGTGTGTGTGTGTGTGTGTGTGTGTGTGTGTGTGTGTGTGTGTGGTGTGTGTGTGTGTGTGTGTGTGTGTGTGTGTGTGTGTGTGTGTGTGTGTGTGTGTGTGTCCCTGGCCCAGATGACACCCCGACTGAATGGGGCACCAGTTCAATCATTTCTGTTTATAATGATATCCACTAGGGGGAGCTACATTACAGTTTATCTTGATTCTGTGCAATTCGGTCTCAAGTACATCTGAGCCTTAAGGATCCCAAAACATAGCATTAACTGTAAGCTAAAGTTAAAACAACCACTTACAGCGGAATGAACCCTTTGGCTTGTTAAGTATAATGTGATGCTTAATTTAAGCATACAATTGACTAACGATGTGCTTCTTTGTGCTCCACCTCTCTTGGTTTTACCTTCGTCAGACTGCAGCTACACCTGTCATCAGGAGTGCGAGAGCCACGTACAGCTGGACTGCAACCAGAAGGACAAGAGGGCCCAGGAAACTCCATTACCCAGAAGCCACTCCTCAATCGCCACCAAACACAAGGTGAGCATTTCCAATAGAAAGTCTTCTAGACTGCAGATCACTTGAGTATCACTGCCAAAATGCACGTAGCATAGACATGCCCAAATTTGGCATCCTAGGTTCAGCTCGTAACACCTCATTGAGTTACACCACCATTATGGACCCCTGGGGCTGACCCCTCTCTTACATGCTGCTTTTGCTATTTCTGGCTCTTGTCTGTTTATTCAATCTTTTTGTGGTTGCATTCTGGTCCTAGAATATGTGCACTGTCTCTAATTAGTATTGTTTGATCCTCTATTGCTCAATCCTAGCCCGCTCCAACACGCAGGCGCGCGCGCATGCACACACACACACACACACCACACACACACACACACACACACACACACACACACACACACACACACACACACACACACACACACACACACACACACACACACACATACACAAACATATAAACACACACACACACACACGCATACAAACACAAACATATAAACACACACACGTACACAGACACACACACACACACACGACACACACACACACACACACACACACACACACACACACACACACACACACACACACACACACACACACACACACACACACACACACACACACAACCTCCTCTCACTCGTCTTTCCTCTTTCCTTGCTGGAGACCTGAACAATCAGCCTCAGGTTTAACATGACATTTGCCCTCGTTCCAGCAGTCTTCTCCTTCTGTAAGCCCACCGTTAATTGGATGTTAGGGTTAGTCATTTTTATTTCTAATCCTATTGCCATATTTAAGCTACAACTATAGCTAGCTTTAAAGAATGCCTCTAAACACTAAACGGGAAACTCACAAACACACACGACACGCACACACACACACACACACACACACACACACACACACACACACACACACACACACACACACACACACACACACACACACACACACACACACACAACATACTGTGACAGCTGGCAGCTGTGGGGAAAGTTGTAGCCCCAATCTATAGATGCGTCTTCATCCCTCTGTATTCCTGCTATGGATCCCACAGGCTTCTTTGTGATGATGTTGTACCTATACATCAACAGGATGAAGGTCACACATCAGACTTATATACTCACACAAAAAACACAATCAAATAGGCAAGGCTCGAGGCATACATGCACAGTATTGTTTCGCTGTCTATGTCCATATTTTCCAGTATAGAGCAGTTAAAGATAATAGTTTGTTTGTCACTAGTTAATATCTCTGGGACTGAAATACCACAATACCACATACACACACACACACACATGCATAACAACTAGCTGGATGAATGAGCAGGACAATTCTGCAACGGTGCCCCAACCCCAAAGGGCAGATACCATAAAATAAGAACCTATTTAGAGTTCCAGGTATAGTTCACTGCTCTTAAAGAGAGCAGCAAAACACACACGCACGCACGCACACAAACACACACACACACACACACACACACACACACACACACACACACACACACACACACACACACACACACAGCACACACACACACACACACACACACACACACACACACACACACACACACACACACACACACACACACACACACACACACAGGGTGGAATCACTTCAAACCACATTGCCAGAGAGGCAGGGTGCATTTGTATATCGCTTTATCACAATTACCGTCTCCAAGGACTAAGCAGGCCCTCTTAGACTCTCAGAAGAGGTGGCTCCCCAGGGCCTTGGGCAAGGGAAGATAATGAAGATAATGAAAGGAAATGAAAGGAAATGAAAGGAGGGGAGCGGAAAGGGAGGGAAGCTGATTGGAGAAGATTCGCTTAATCACAAAATACATGGTGAGAGCAGGGACTTGGTCAGCAGCTGGAGAAAGCCTGGCCGTAAGAACTGTTGTGCTACACGTGTGTGTGTGTGTGTGTGTGTGTGTGTGTGTGTGTGTGTGTGTGTGTGTGTGTGTGTGTGTGTGTGTGTGTGTGTGTGTGTGTGTGTGTGTGTGTGTGTGTGTGTGTGTGTGTGAGTATGCATTGTGATCTATTTCTCAACAACCCATTAAAAGAGAGCAGAATTTCCTTTTCACACAACAACAGTTTATGCTGCATAGCCACAAGCCACTAAATAAGCATTTCTGCTGATAGTTCAAAAACCTGTGTCAATGATTCATTCAATTATTCCAGCCAGCAGCCGCTGCCAAGTCAAATTCCACTGAACGTTGGAAGGTGCTGAGGGTACGCTCCGTTGACGAAGGAAGGCTTGATTACGTCTCATGTTATGCTCAATAAGGCTGATGGGAGGCTTTCCCTTTCTGCCTGAGATGCTCTTGTATAAGCTGACTCAGATCCACACCCTGTCGTCCTGGGAAAAACACACTACCACAGACAAGCAGATAGATGACAAGTTATTACCCCCCCCCCCCACCACTTCTGCTCCTGACGTGGCTTGTGTGTGCCTGGTGAGGTGAAGCCTGTGGTGACACTACCACAGGACAAGCAGATAGATGACAAGTTATTACCCCGTGTCCCCACACACACACCCCCTCATCTCTCTGCTCCTGGATTTCCTGTGTGCCTGTGTGTGTGTGTGCCTGTGTGTGTGTGTGCCTGTGTGTGTATGTGTGTGTGTGTGTGTGTGTGTGTGTGTGTGTGTGTGTGTGTGTGTGCGCGTGCACGTGCGCGTGCGTGTGTGTGTGTTTTAGTGCGAAGGCTCATCAGTCACCCCTTTGTCTTAACGAGTCCTGTGTGTCTACGCACACGTGTGCTCCAAGAGAAATTGATTTGCTTCTCGCCAATAAAGAATCCTATGCATACACACACACACACACACACACACACACACACACACACACACACACACACACACACACACACACACACACACACACACACACACACACACACACACACACAAGCATCACCCCTCCTGTTAATGTGATGATGATACTAATGAGCTCAGAATCCTTGGCATGTCTTCGCAAAGAGCAACAAAATGACAAGCAGGTTAAATTATGAAAGGTGTCAGAGCCTCGTGAAGGAAACTCACAGCATCGTTTGTGAGCTGGCCACTGCCACCTTCCTGAAAGCTGGCGGTGTCGGTTAATCAGTTGACTGATTAGAGACTGATGTGTTCCCTCAAAGCTGCATGAGCCAATTCAACGTAAACATGTTGTTTGTTTAAAACGACACCAACATTCATCGAAACAAGTATATAAGGGAAACCAGATTTACAGACTAATAATGGTGTCCTTATCTTGGTATGATAATTTCAAGGATGATCCAGTTAGCATTTTTTTTATCTCCCATCCTATACCCTTATAACATGGCAGATATACAAACATGATGTACACACAAGAAGTGATTGCACCGCAATCAATCTCTTGGGGGCTCTGGGGGCTATTGATGATGGGGTCAATGCCGGGGACAGAAGGGCAGTGGGGGTGGGCAAGGGAGAGGTTAAAGGTCACTGTTACATCGCTAACCTGGGGGAAACCACACAATACATTGTTAATCTCACCCTTATCACACTGTGCCCCCTGGCCGACACCCACTAAAGAGAAGTAATGGGGGGAAGGGTGTGTCCTCTAAATACTGTAGTATTCATCTCCCTCTCCCAACAACAGCAGCAGTTGCAGCCGCAGCAGCCATCATGGCTCTAGGATCTATCTGTCTTTCTCCTTTATCTTTCCGTCCTTGTGGGTCAGGGGGTTTCTGGTGTAGGGTTATAGAGAAGCTGTAAGAGTGATGAATGAGCAATACTCCTGAGAAAATCTTTACTCCCCCCCTCTGCACTCCCCCCCACTCCTCCTCCTGCCCCCGTTAGACCTCTGCAAAGGCTGTGATGATGGCTGGGAAAGATAATTAAACCTGCATACATATAGGCAGATAAACTATGTTACATACCAAAATGTTCAATTGTTTTGCAGTTGAATGGCATCAAATAGGTTTTCCTTGGCCACACTGGTTCTAAATGTTCAATATATCTATATTTAGATATGCTTATGCATGCATTTTATTCTCAGCAACAACTTTTCAAGCATTTTCACAAACCTATTGCACAAGCTTTTGCTTTTGTGAGAGGAAGTGGTTATCTGCAAGACACCGTTCATAGCTAGCAGGAAGAGAGAGAGAGAGAGCAAAGAGGAGAGAGAGCGAGCAAGAGAGGGGAGGGAGAAAGGGGGAGGGTGTCTGTGTGGCTCCACTGAGAGCTTGCAGGCTGATAACACACTCAACCACAGATGGTTGGGCAAGGTTGCAAGAAAGTGGGAGAATAAACTGAGTGTAAAGAGAGTGACAGAGAGAGAGGGAGAGAGAGAGAGAGAGAGAGAGAGAGAGAGAGAGAGAGAGAGAGAGAGAGAGAGAGAGAGAGAGAGAGAGAGAGAGAGAGAGAGAGAGAGAGAGAGAGAGAGAGAGAGAGAGAGAGAGAGAGAGAGAGAGAGCATGAGATAGAGCAAAAGGGAAGGCTGAACGAGAGGCATCTGCAGCCACAGCAAAGAAGAAGAAGAGAAGAGGACGAGGAAAGCGAATGAGGAAGAGAGAGACGACGGAGAGGGACTCACAGAAACCCAACCGAGCCTTCACCACCATCTACTGTACTCTCCTCGATGACGGATATGCCACCACTCACACACACAAGGGCAGCCTGACAGAGCCGCTGTCGGGTCTACAACCTGGACTGAGCCCCGGGACCATGGGTCTCACCTGCTGATCCCTACAAAGACCAGAGGAAGCGGTTGGAAACAAGAGCGCACTGTGTCTGTGTTGATTGGGTGGTTGAGTGTCTGTTTGTTTGGTGCCGCATGAGTGTGTATGTGTGTGCATGTTTGTCTGTGTTTTTTTCTTTGAACTTTGCAGGTATGACAGGTGAGCTCAGCTGCACACAGGGTCAACTTGAAACCCATCTGTAACCTGACTCTTTGACACTGCAGTGCAGGTTATTCTGATCTGTGGTGTTGTGTGTGCTGTGTGTGTGTGTGTGTGTGTGTGTGTGTGTGTGTGTGTGTGTGTGTGTGTGTGTGTGTGTGTGTGTGTGTGTGTGTGTGTGTGTGTGTGTGTGTGTGTGTGTGTGTGTGTGTGTGTGTGTGTGTGACTGCGGTAGCAGGTGCATGTATGCGTTGGATTTGGGTTTCAGTCAGCGCGTTAACCAGTAAAGAGTGCACATCTTTTGTGGTCCATTGGACGTGTGCACGCGTCTGTGGCCCGTTTCTGAGCCAGTGCATTCGGGACGCCAGCCGTCAGAGCTCACAATACACCCCGCAGGAGGAAGTGACACATCTGAGCTCGCTCTCGGATTTCCTGGTGCCTCTCCGGTGGCACGCCGAGCCCTGAATCGGAGCCTCCCTCACCCAGCTCACCCTATCCCCAACACAGCCTCCACGGCCACAGGACCCTGCTCCGGCCTAGTGGATAACCTGCCGAGTGCTCTGCCTCCCTGCTCCTTCTCTTCCGGTACTAGACCCTGAGATGCTTTCACATCCTGACTCTAACACCGCCGCACCGCCAGTCAAATCAGCGCCTCAGGCTTGAGAGGGAAGACACTGAAGAGAATAAACAGCACATTTGAAGGACTTAAAAGGTCGGTTGGTATTAGTCCAGGGGTCCGACGGGGGCCGCCGTCCGCTTCCTCCATGACCGTCAACACGTCGCCCAGCCCCTCCATGGCGAGCAGTAACAGCATGAGTAGCGGCTACTGCAGCCTCGACGAAGAGGGCGAGGACTACACTTTCTTCACTGCCAAGACCTCCTTCTTCCAGCAGCCCAACAAGACGGCCAAGGTATGATAGCCCTGTACGAGGTAGAACCTTGTTTAGGTTCGAGGAAGGGGAGGGGGGTTCAGGAGGGAGGCTAGAGAGGAAATTACAATGAATTGATTATCTGTCCCATACTGTGGGTGGCTTGCGAACAGTTCCGTGTCACTCTTCAAAAGGGGAAGTGCCGATAGGAACTTACGATGTGGGTGCATCGTGGGGGGAAGGTAGTTATCAGAGGAAGGAATCAGAATATAGGTCATATCTTTGTTAGCCCAAAGGCAATATGGAGCCGTGAAATGCCACCATTGCAACCTTGCAACTGCCGGAGGGACTGGTTTTCTAGATTGCGTGGGAAAGGTTTCCGTAGAAACAAGGCACCAGGCGCCGAGACGGAGAGTGCTGCTCGTTGGCCTACCGCCGAACTGCAGCTGAAGATCTTTTATCCGTTACCATAGTAACAGATGAAACGGCTAGTAGAAAGGCCTATGGCAACTCATCTTAAAAAAATAACATTCAAACACAACGTGATCTCAAAGCACTATGTGCTCACACACACACACACACACACACACACACACACACACACACACACACACACACACACACACACACACACACACACACACACACACACACACACACACAGACACACAAACACACAGACCCCCTCCCCTCCCTCCACATCCAAACTCACACAAACAAGCACACAAACACACATACATAAAACTAGATGCTTCTTTGAATATCTACTATACAATGGTTGTATGTTATTTGTCCATTTGTTGGTGATATACATTTTTCTGCAATGCAAAATAACTTTCCCCATTCTGTTCTGTGGAAAGGAGAGGTGTTAGAAACAAATTGAGTAATGGCTCAGAGAGGAAGTGTTGTTGGGCACAGAGTAAGTGAGTGTGCGTGGGGGGGGGGGGGGGGGGGGGCAGGTTAATGGTGTGTCTATGTGTTTGAATCTCTATTGCCATCCTGCTCTGAACATCTGGTACCTGCATTCACTTTAAGACACCTATTAAAACGCCTGCTAAATGGCCCGAGCGTAGTTGTAATTGTGTCTCATTGGGAGAGAGCGTCATGGTTGAATAATTGACTGGCTGTGCGTTTCAGATGTAGAGTTTGTGTTCCCGGGCCATCTGGGGGTTAATCTGACCAGGCACCGGAGGCTCTTCTTGATGGCACAGCTCCACTCAGAAATCTGTATTCAAACCTGGCCCAGCTCTGGCCTGAGTGGCCTTATTTAAATAAGATTATCTTAAAAGTATAAAACAGGGATCCGATAAAAGGTGCAATAATCGTTAAAAATTTGAAAGTTTAAAATGACAGCACACCAAGGTTTTTTTTTTCTCAATCTATATTCGCAGCAGGTGTAATAGGTTGAGCATTAGGTAAGTGCCTCTGTCTCCTGACCCAGGTCTTGCTAGCATACGGAAACACTGGCTAACACACTGAGATATTCCTTTCCTTCTTGATTATTTCCAGAGCTGAACTTTTTTCCCCAGATGGGAAAAGTAAACTTAAGCATGTGTGTGTCTTTCTGTTTTGCGAGTCAAACGGGTAGTTCATTTGAATACGACTAATGGCACTCAATCGTAATCGTCTGTGTGTGTGTGTGTGTGTGTGTGTGTGTGTGTGTGTGTGTGTGTGTGTGTGTGTGTGTGTGTGTGTGTGTGTGTGTGTGTGTGTGTGTGTGTGTGTGTGTGTGTGTGTGTGTGTGTGTGTGTGTGTGTGTGTGTGTGTGTGTGTGTGTGTGTGTGTGTGTGGTATGGTGTTTGTGTTCTTCACCCTCTAATTGGATAAATCGCTGATACTAGTTTTCACTGTTCTGTTGAATGCGCTATGGTAGAACATTCTTTCAGTAAAATGAATTCCACCAGTCCGTGTTTGTGCTTGAGAGCATCTGTGTAATGAATGGATAGCCACTACTGGTAAATATCATATGCTTTGTAGGGAGGAAACAATATGTCACAGAATTTCCTTTTCATTCTTTTTCATTTTTCTCTCTCTTTCTCTCCCCTCTCTTATTCACATCTGCTTGTTTGCAGACACACACGCACAAGCACTCATGCATGCACACACACACGCACACACACAGACACACACACACACACACACACACACACACACACACACACACACACACACACACACACACACACACACACACACACACACACACACACACACACTGTGTGTACCTCACTGCCCTTCTCCTTCTATAGATTTCTCTGTTTCAATGGTCTCCAATGTTATTTAGTGTGTGTCTATAGTACCTTATATTACTGTCGCTTGCAAACCCATCCGAGCATGTCCCAGGCTCCAGTGTTTCCTGATCTCCCATTACACCGACACACCAAACACACTCAAACCAAAATACACTCACACATACAATAACCATACTGCTGCGGTCTCACTTGTAGACCATTGTTGCTGGCATAAGCAGAAGTCAGGTGACCTCAGCTGTCTCACCTCACCAGCATCATCACCATGCAGCCACTTCACCCCGAGGATGGAGACAGACTATATGCGTGTCTGTGGTTGCATATGTGTACCTGCTCGTGTGAGGCCTTTGCATAACACAGATGACAACACAGATTTCCGGTTGTAGACCAACATCAGACTCTCTCTCTCTCTCTCTCTCTCTCTCTCTCTCTCTCTCTCTCTCTCTCTCTCTCTCTCTCTCTCTCTCTCTCTCTCTCTCTCTCTCTCTCTCTTCTCTCTCTCTCTCTCTCTCTCTCTCTCTCCTCTCTCGTCTCCTCTCTCTCTCTCTCTCTCTCTCTCTCTCTCTCTCTCTCTCTCTCTTTCCATCTGTGTAGGTCTGTGTGCTAACTGCCAGTCTGCATTGCCTTGAAAACGAGCAACCTTTGGCTCTATTGTCCCTCAGCCACTCTCACTGGTATGCGGAGGGTTCGGGAGAGAAAGGGAGTCGCCTGATATATTTAGCATCTCAGATACAAACACCGGAATTCCCGCAAGGGCCCCTTTTCACTTTGCGGCCTTTGGGGATGCTGAAGTCCTCCATTGGTTTTGGGGAACCCTGGTTCACCTGCCTATGTTTAATCAGGGGGTTTCACCAAATGTCCCTTTCTTGAAGAAGTTAGTGGTAGCTTAGTTATTTCGGAGGCGGCAGTAGTAGAGGTAGAGCGGGTTAACTGCCGAGGTGTCCCGGAGCAAGACACCTGACCCTTACTCAGAGCCGCTGCTGGCCGTTTCGGTTCCCTACGCGAGTGGGGGGGAGGGGGGGGAGCCTCTTTTCATATATTAGTCAAGAACATCTAATTTGCTGAAATTGAGTGATAGGAAACAACGGTGGGCCTCTTCATAACTAATTTACTTCTTTTTTTAATTCAATAATGTAATCTTTGTTTATTTTATTTTTTTTACAAACCTTAATTTTTGGTGCCCTACGCACCCTGCGTACTCTGCGTATAGGGACCGGCGGGCCTGCCCTTACTGCTCCTGACGAGCTGTGTGTCAATGTGTGTATAAAATGTATGGTTTTCGTTTTGAACATTAGCATCAGCTAAATGCCCTAAATATAAATACATATGATAATTCTCTTCATGCTATAATTGGCCATTGTTGTTTTCTGAAAAAAAAAATTGCAATAGTTTTAATGTACCAAAGTCTCTTGACAAACGTCTGCCAGGAGCCACTTGGTTGTAGACAGGACAGAATGGAAGCTCATCGATTAGCGTTAATGTTATTGTTCATTCGGCCTCTGACATCCCAGCCTGTTGACCTTCTGAATGACCCAGCTGCTGTTTGACTGCACCGTGCCCTGCGGTGGACACAGAGAAGACAGAAGTAGGCAAGCAGAAAGAAAATAATTAGCGGTGTTATGAGAAAGGAGTGAATAATCTGTTTTGGAACATCGTGTCCTCGATGTTTTGAAACCAAAAGCACAAACTGACACACACACTCACACACACACACTTGCATTCACAAACACATACGCAAACACAAACAAACACACACACACACACACACACAAACACAGATTTTTCTAGTCTCCAGATTGTAGCCTTGAAGTGTTATCACCTCCCTCACAGAATGCAAGAAC
>OLKM01000052.1:122722-145222 GCA_900291075.1 Melanogrammus aeglefinus
CAATTCTGGGAACCTGAACACGGAAGATTATTTATAGCCTGACCAAAGCACTTTGCGAGGTGTGGCAATCCTTCAACACCTATTAACGGATCCATTTCATATACGCCGGTACCACATGCGCTTTGTGTTTAAATTTGAGTGGAGTTGACCACCAAAGCAAAGGGCGGAGGAGGGGCCACAAAGTGTAGGAGAGGACTTCAAAAGCTAAATTAAAAAAAAAAGAACGGTGAGAGAGACAGTATAAGATAGAGCTGAGGGGATATTTACTATAGGCTGTTTTGCACATATAGCTGGATGTGGGATGCCCTCCTGGCCCATAACATTCAAACAAAGAAGACAGAAACCTATCAAAAGGCCTTGCAGATTGTTCTCTGGTAAGATATCAGAAGGATGTAATTTATTGCTTAATTGCTTGGTTGTTGATTGGTGATAAATAGGCTGTATAATGAAGAGCGGTGTATAAATATGATAAGAAATAGATGAAGTTTTAAAATGCATTATGGTGAATTTTACAATAATATGAAGACAAATCTCTTGTTCCATTATTACAGGATGGTATAAACCCACGTGTGCATCTCTGCTTGCAAGAATAATGTAAATACTGTTTGCTAATGAGTGTTTGTAGTGTTACTCTCCTCATTTATCAAGCAGGGCAAGAGAAATAAGTATGGGTAACGGTGTCAATCAGATCCCCTTATGTAAACCATTGTGACTGCATCCTACAAAAGTTTATCATGCATGTGTCGTAATATAGCCTACATCTTACCGAGGCATTTATGCATCCTACAGCATTTTGCACACATTGACCTCCAATCATTTTGGCACAGAGGGAAATATTTATAGATGAGGCCTGTTGTGGATAAGTTCATGGATCACAGTGTTCTCCACCAACGTCACCGTCCTGCTCACTGAGAACCTTTGAGTATGAAGGTCTCTCCTGCTGTCAGTGCCTTTAGTTACATGCGCCCTTGTGTATTTGAGTGTCTGTGTGTGAGTCCACTGTATGGTGAAAGGTTGGCATAGTTGGGATACGTACTATTTGCATTATCCCATGATACACTTCCTTCAGCTTGCCATTCATTTTGTGTGTGCCTGTGTGTGTGTGTGTGTGTGTGTGTGTGTGTGTGTGTGTGTGTGTGTGTGTGTGTGTGTGTGTGTGTGTGTGTGTGTGTGTGTGTGTGTGTGTGTGTGTGTGTGTGTGTGTGTGTGTGTGTGTGTGTGTGTGTGTGTGTGTGTGTGTGTGTGTGTGTGTGTGTGTGTGTGTAATTTATTTCATGATCGTCTCCTTGGCATGGTTGTATGTCAGGGATGTGAATAGGTTATGCTTTAATGGTGATTTATTTTTGTTTTACTTGAAATTAGTGTGTATGAAAGCATAAGTAAAGCTGTACAGGAAATGTGAATTAATAAAAAATAAGTTAATCCCTTTACTGAAATGGGTCCTCCATTATGTTTGAGTAACCACCATCTCATGTTCTACCTTTTTTTCCAAGACGTAGTCTTGTTCTCCCAAGACATGAAGCAACTTATCTGTTCCATATTTCCAACAAATACAGTTCAGATATGTGTTTATGTGTCTGAATATAACATTGGAGAGACAACAATATTTGTGCATGTCACTACAAGCTACGGAGTGTCCGATTATGCATCCCGTCACACTGGTAATACTTGCTTCTCATCTAATGAAACGTATGTACTATAACCTACCACCAGAGGACAGTCTCTTTCTATGCTTTTCACTGCTCAAAAGATCCAATGATCAAAAGCCCAGATCTTATTTCTTGCTCTTTTTTTTTCAGCGATGTCACAAGATAGTGAAGTCATTGAACCCAAGATAGACAGCTGTGACTACGTAATTGCTAATAGATTTAAACCAACCCAACAACACCTAATTATTTTGATATTTATTTTCATGGAACCCAAGGTCGGGTCTTAATTCAATAAAGCAACAGGTGTCAATGTTTGTCAATGGGCCAGAGACCAAATACAGACACTGCCCCCACCTTGAAAAGGGCTATAGGAAGCTTTGCGGTCTCATCTCTTGTTCTGGCAGGTACACTTTGTTCTTTAAATTGTGCCTAATCTTCCAACAGGGACCGTGGTTGGTTTCAAGAGGAAAGAGCCATAAGCAGATCAATTTGAAGAGTGCCGTCACGACAGCTCTCGCTGCACATCGCCATCCAAGAATTATAAAGACACTGCCAAGATGGTCTTAATTGCATGGCTGCTACCCAGAGGTCAGCCTGGAACTGTGTCAGAAAGGTTATTTACGGCAGTAAATATAGACAGAACCCTCTTCTCACCTCTGAGAAAGGGCTAACATTAGTATCAACCACAGGCCGGGCAACGTATCACAATCTGAATTTTGTATGTACCCTTGTCCCCCCCCCCCCCACCACACACACACACACACACACACACATCACCTCATGCCTGCCCTGTCTCATTTTGCCCTTTACTATATCTAGAGCTGCATGTCCTCCATGGCCTCTCCAGTTTCAGGCCATGCTTAAATTTGCCACCAAAGGTTAACAGAGTTATATTTGCTAAGTCTAAATTAATGCAGCAGTGTAGTTAATTGTGCGCTCCATATGTAAATGGGTTGTGCTGCATGGCCTCCAAGAAATATTGTGCATTTTTTTTAAAAAAACATATTTATTTGTTCCACTCAAAATATATTTCTTCAAAAGGCTTCCCATTGGCTCTGCCCGTAGGGAAACCGTTGCCTATTTCTCACCAGAGAACAGATCTCAAGTTGAACACTGGGGGACACCCTTTTGCCTTTGAGCCAAGATACATCCTAAGCCACGCCCTAGCTCCGTCCCCCTGCCTGCACGATGACGATACAACGCTGAAACACTGTGAAGAAGACGCCCTAAGCAACAACACAGAGAATTGCGCAGAATAAGAAACTCCCGACCACAGAGAAGACGGATTACACACTGCCGCCTTATTGCACACGGTGCGGGTGAAGGTTTTTTTTTTCCCTCGACCACTTTCCTTGTTACCTGTAGATTTTTATCATGGGGAATTGTCTCCTCGCTTGCTGCTCGTGAGCTAGCCTGTTTTGGCTAAGCTAGCCGATCCCCAAGACAAGCGAAGCAGTCCCAGCTGTCCGGAAACTGGACTCACTCTGTGGGGGGGTTATCCGGAGAGCAGCTAACTACTGGTAGCACCGCTGCTGGCTAAAGAAAAAAGAAAACCCAGCTCACCAGGAATACTCACGGGGATGGTTCTCTGGAACGAGGCTCTCCATCGACAGAGAAAGGCGAGGGGTACACGGGTTAGACCACCGGGCGGGGATTTGTGGACTGGATGCGCTTTTAGCGGAGGGGAATCGGCTCGTTTGGACGAGTGTGTGTGTTACATGTGCGAGCTAGCTCAGCCATCCACCACATCGACCCCCACACCAACTTTTTGAAACCACCACCAAACCTACCGTCGGCGTGGTTCGTGTGCAAGCCAGCTAAATATACAGTTTAGTGGTTGTGCTTCTTTTATAAATAGGTCGGAAGGGAGGAAAGGAAAATAAGCTACTGTGAATGTATCCAGTGTTGGAGAGAAGCATATAAATGCTGCACAATAAGTTGGCGCAACAAGCCATTGTCTTTTCTAGGTTAGCGCTGGGATATTTTTATGTTTTCAAATCGGATGCTGGCATCTATTCTGAATCGCAATCATGATGATAATAAGCAGAAAACCGGAGGGCCCAATAGCAACAGGTAATTACATTCTCCCCAATGTTGTTCTGTTTTCGTCTTTTACTTGTTTACTATACTTATATCAAATGTGTTTACTCGGAAATGGCCCTTAATATCGACTAACAAAGGCTGATGTTAGTACTGATGGTCCCTTTAATCGTGCAACACATAGGGCGATGGAGAAAGCAACGCGTGTTGTCTCTGTTATGGATGATGTCGCTGTTATGGATGATCTCATGGTGAGAGTCGCACTCACAGAGTGGACATCATGTCACTGCGTGTCACGTCCATGCTTTGATGCCGGCTGTAACCAAGTTGTCATTTTGTTTTTAATTCAATGTCAACAACAATACTCACTGTAAGTAACGTTAGAAACCACGCTGCACAAAGACCGTTTACAGCCGCGTTGGATTGTGAGCCTATTTTTTTTTTTTTTTCGAATTGATCGCTCTACAGACTGATATGCCTTATTTTGTTCTGTTTGTTTTGTTTGTTATAATACAATTCAGACCGATTTCGTTGCTGTGCATGTAAAGTTATTGGTTATGCATTTAACTTTGGTTGGTGTTGAGTAAATGTCGGATATTTTCTGTATTGTTTTGGCCTTCATAAATGCAACCGCCAAATGTAGAGGTTAACTTTCTCTTTGATCTTTGAACTTTTTACCTGAAGGCTTGGATCAAATCCTCAGAATTAAAATCAAATAGCGAAAAATAAAATGTATGTACTTTAGTCACCCACGATGGGAAAGTAGACCTGGCCACTGTAACGAAAGCTCTAATGATAAGGACAGCAAACTCTTTGTTCCGAAACCTCCTACCCCCTGAACGTATGACATACGCTGTATGTTTTCTCTCAGAACTACTGAGCTTTTTCCCATGAAGTTATAAACAGTATGCCCCAAGGCGTCAGACACTATGATTAGGAACGGTAGTGACGTCAGCAAGACATTTGTTTGCCTTAAGACTCAAGACAGTATTTATTCCTGTACTCTTATTTACATGATTGAGTGGGAAGAGGTGTGGACATTGCTGAGACTGAACGATATGAGAGGCTAGTGGGACCCACCTGTGCTTTCTGCATACTGTGTATCAAAGCCTTAATGCCTCTGTTTGCTAAGGTGTACATCAGGTCTAATGCCACTGTATCCAGGCAGCAGGTTTAATCTCCCCGGGAGCTTGTCAATTTCCTGGTGTGCACTGGGGACATGGGCTCAGGTGCTTTTTTGCTTGGTTACAGCACTCTTAAGATCTGGCCAGGGCTATCTCTAAACCTATTGTTTTGTGAGGCATTGGCCAACCGACCTGCCAAAAAAGACAAGAAGCTCTGTACACTCTCACTGGCATAAACTCTCACTGGCGAGAACCAACTCGCATAAAGTAAAATAATAGCTGAACTAGCAGCTGGCTGCCGGGGTATGTCATCTGAGTAACTTGGCTCTTGCCGTTGAGTTCTCTTTCACCTATGTATTCTGTGTCGTCGTGCGCTGGCCTGCCGGCCGGTGTGGCACTCACCAATCATTGTATAACGACGTGCACACGCATCCCACATACTGCCTCTATTTCGGAACACACCTGTGTGTCCACTGCACGACTTGGCCTGAATGGACAGATGGGCAGACGGAAAGAGGCTGTCGTCACAGGGGCATCTGTTGCGTCCATTAGGCCAATAATACCACTTGCAGCGCTAGCTCTCTGGAACCTTAAGCCCTGTCTAAGCTGGTCTTGTCTGTGTGCAGAGCATTAGGTACAGTGGAATTGAGTTAGCCAGCATTGGCCCTTGGCAAGAAGGCATTTGTTCTCGCGTCATTGTGTCCAAAGGTAGCCCCACTCTGCATCCATACAAAGGTATAGAAATGTTATGTCGCTGATGTTGGCTCTTTACGGTGTCGTGGTTAACTCTGTGTACTTTCTTTGGTCGTTTGGCCAGCCATTGCAATGCACAGGGTCGAGTGATGAAATAATCTATATCGCCCATTGACCGGTTTGCAGAAACACGTGGAGGTTTGCCTTTTTCGAGGGCCACTGTCTAACGTGCATGTTGTTGTCCCTGACCTATCTGACCTTTTTTGCCCTTTCTCGTCTCCCTTCAGCGCGTCATGCAGACGGTCTGTATGACTCCTACATGAGAACCGATCACATCCTGAAAGAAGAAACCGATACAAACAGCCCCTCGGGGCTACCCCCCATGTCCAAACACACGGTGAGTGCACATCAGCACACACACAAACCTTCCTGCACCTCGAACCTGCTGCTCACGCCTTGCATCCTGTACTGTAAGACATGCTGTCCCGCGACATCCTGCTCCTGATCAGTTTCAGGGCCGCTCCCCCATTTATTTACAATTGGCCTCAGTCATACCAGCTGCATTCTGCCTTTGGCCTACTATTAAAACTTTCCAAACTGACTCACAGGTCTTATCAACGGGAAAATGGGCAGACCAGCATCACTGGTTGTTAAAGAGGATTTAATTAAGAACACTATCATGCGTATTATCAGTGTCATACTTTGTGGCCAGCAACCAAAACAAATACTTCGAGGCCGTGGATTAGCCGAGTCCCTTTTTTTTTTTTCCACATGCATTTTGGGCACAAATTGCTCGATTGGCATGAGTTACACGCAAGGTAACAACCTCACAAACCGCTTTTTTGGGATTGAACACCTGACCCACGAAACCATTAATATATTTGTCGGTCATCATACTTTCCGTCTCCTGTCCGCTCTAATGTGAGCTTGCACACAAGATGAGCTGGCCAACTGTTGTCATCTAGTAGTGTTTATTTTCTGAAGGTTTTCATTCAATTATTCAGTAAATCGCTTCACTGGTCTCCTAAAAGTAACATTATGAATTGCTGGTTCCCTAGCAGTACCCCCATCCCGTTGAAGTGTGGATTAATCTCACCATACTAAAAATAATCAAACATTTTAAACCCAGCTCATCGATGTCATACATGTAAGACAATTAAAACTTATAGTGTATGTAACAGCAATCATTGATTGGGTTTGTCCGACCCTTTTTTAATCTCTGAGTGGGGATTAGGCAGTGAAATGGATTGGACTGCCCCACTTTGACCGTGCTTCCCAAACGGCAACAGAGGTCCATTACAACCACGGGCCAGCTTTAAATGTTCGCTGGATCGATGCTAAACACAACAAGACGACAGTCCTGGGCCGTGTTTTGGGAACACGAGTCCCTGCGTGTTTACGTGACACCAAGGCGATGGGCTCTGTTCCACCTGCCATCTGCTGCGCCCGGAAGAGCTCAGCGCTCAGGTTTACCTGATGTTACTTTCCCTCCCTCCCTCCCTCCCTCGGCTCTTGCCCTATTAGGTTATGCAGTATTGGGGTTATGCTGATATTTTCATAATATTTGGTTACAGCGCTGAACCCAATCCATCATCCCTCATGTAGGATTCAGAGCTCTGGTTAGAGCACAGGGGGCCATTAGCTAGGTGATATCGGCGTGAGCCAGTGGCTCAATCAATCACCCATAAATCGATAGTGCTTGCATGGCAAAGACCGTCACGTGACCCGGGGGTCTGCGCGGTCGCGGGGAAAGGAGAGTGTGTGTCGAGGCGAGGTATGAGTGAATGTATGGAAACCTCTCCTGCATGCCTCGTCTATTTTCAGGAGCCTTCCCGTAACGCGGACACTAAACAAAGTACACGCATACACACTGAAATGCCTCCACATGTACAAGCACCCGAAAGGTCCCTTGTTATATTGTCTCTCCCCCCCCCCTGCATTGATGGTGTTTATGGCAGGTCATAGTATGTTCCATCAGCCGGAGCAGATTTTCCACTGGACAGGTCTCAGTTAATCTCTGTATTGCAGGGAGAGAGACCGACATGATGGGGAATAGGAGAGCGTAGTGGCTTAGGATTTTCCACCTGAAGCTGTTAGATTCCCAGTTTACGTGCAGACGGTATCCTTGAGGCCGATTCCTTACCCCTGCTTATGCCCTATTCCCCTTTTTATCTGCAATCATGGTTTTAATAAAGTCTCTATATTCTAAAAGCAGTGGCTGAAATGCCAAATACAGCCAGGCTTCCCTTTCGGGTGCCTCTGTAGACCTCTGCTCTGCGTCTGCTGGACGGCCCTAGGGCAGGGCCGCTGGTCTTGCACCAGCCTAGCTTGTTTTACAACTAAATTCAAGGGCTGTCATTTCCCTTCTACTCCATAATCTTGTGGAGGATTCTTTCCGCTGCTCCGCTAATGTCAGAGGGCAGGAGTGGGAAGGGATACTTTGGGTGGAGGAAATGGAGCTGTATACTGCAGTGGCAAGTATAGAGTGCGGGAGAGTTTACGTCTTAATTCCCAGGCTAAAGGTGACCTCTCTCGCTTTACACGGGTTCAGAAGTGGCGTTGGGCATGACTTTGAGTAGATCACGGCGTCCCTGCTCGTTACCGGAGGTCATTGCCAATACACATGAGATGAGTTTCAATACATTACTCAGCCTTTCATGATGGGAGTTGAGTAATGAGTATGATAACGGGAACAAAGAAAGCGTGTGTGTGTGTGTGTGTGTGTGTGTGTGTGTGTGTGTGTGTGTGTGTGTGTTGTGTGTGTGTGTGTGTGTGTGTGTGGTGTGTGTGTGTGTGTGTGTGTGTGGTGTGTGTGTGTGTGTGGAGGGGGGGGGGTCATCAGTCAGCCTCTATGATTCGACAGGATGTAGATCCTCTTCCACTGGTTCTTTGACCCTGAGCATTCTGCTGAACCCGTCGCTTCACATCCAGCTGTTTATTTAGGCCGTTTTTAATTTCTAAACTTCACCAACCCATTGGTCGGCCCCTCGAGTCAGCTAATGCAGCTCCATCGATTCAGGCTATAGGGACACCGGGCGGCGTCTTGACTGCTCATTACCAACACATGAATGTTGTAGCGTGTGTTCCTGAGAAACGTTGCCTGCAGTCGCCAGGGCACCGCTTTGCAATCGCCACCGACTTGCTGGGTTCTAAAAGAGACGCGAAATTAGACCCACAACGGGAGTACCGCTCACAGCCTGGCGGTGTGCCCTGCGGCGGTTCCCTGGACCCAGAAAGCTTGTGGGGAGGGAAAACATTGAGCTCGGGGTGCCACCGAATAACTCGGTTGTGACTGTCGTCGTCTGCGGCCGAGCTTCTAAGACGACGCAGCGTCGTTCTTTCCACTCTGCTGTGTTTTTACCTCAATAAAATCCCTAGGAGGACTTTTTCAGCCGGAATCCGTGAGCCTTTGTCCCAAGTGTAAAGCCTGAGAGGGGGGAGCCACAAGGCAAATGGCCATGCACACCCACACACCCACACATATGCATATAGTCCACATCCTGGGGGCTCCGTTGAATGCATTTGCGCAACACAATGGACAACATGTCAGCCACACAATTAACTACAATAGTGCCACCGAGTCTAGCTTGTATAGAGGGGGACTGCACCTGTGTTCACCGGTTCTGGCTTTGTTTCCCGTGCCTCGTTCGTCGGTCTCCCACTAACCCCCTCTCTTTTGGCCTTTCTCTCAGGGGGTCAGTACCAAGGACCTTATGAGGGAACAGGTAGCGGTACGAGGGAGCCAACTCAAGGTCAAGTACCTGTACGAAGACTCCACCTACAATCGCAAGGTCAACTGCATCGCCACGGCAACGGCAGCCCCTCAGAGCAATGGCACCACTGTTCACGTGTCCACGAAACCTGTCGCGGTGTCGGGCCTGTCCAAGGAGCGCAGCGTTGACAGGTACGAGGGCTTGTTCACTCCAGGGTAAATGTCCGTTTAGCGCCATACTCCCTTAAGTTACTGCTACCGCTGAAGAGCTTTACTTGTCTTTGTGAGGCCCCTGTTCTGATCTGTGTGTGTGTGTGTGTGCGTGTGCGTGTGTGTGGGCGGATCACAGCACGGGGTCCAGTAAGGGCTCCAGTGACTCGGCAGGCCTCCAGGGCTCCGGCACTGTGGGGAGCAGCACAGGCGGCGGCGGCGGTGGCGGCAGCAAGCTGTGCGGGCCCCTCACCTCGGAGCAGGCGCTCAGGCAGTACCGCAACCAGCTCACCAGCCTGGAGCAGACGGAGATCCACACCTACCCGGAGATCTACTTCCTGGGACCCAACGCCAAGAAGAGGCAGGCGGTCGTCGGGGGCAGCAACAACTCGGGCTACGACGACGACCAGGGGGGCTACATCCACGTCCCCCACGACCATCTGGCCTATCGCTACGAGTTCCTCAAGGTGTGGAAACCCCCCCCCCCCCCCCCCCCATCGTGTGCGCACACACGCGTCAACTAGCAGACGTCAAACCAACGAAGCATAAAAATAACCATACCACATCCACTCCCCCCCTCTTCCGTCTCTCTTCCCCACTTCAGGTGATCGGCAAGGGCAGCTTCGGCCAGGTGGCCAAGGTGTACGACCACAAGCTGCAGCAGCACCTGGCGCTGAAGATGGTGCGCAACGAGAAGCGCTTCCACCGGCAGGCGCAGGAGGAGATCCGCATCCTGGAGCACCTGCGCAAGCAGGACCGCAACGGCACCATGAACGTGGTGCACATGCTGGAGAACTTCACCTTCCGCAACCACATCTGCATGACCTTCGAGCTGCTGAGCATGAACCTGTACGAGCTCATCAAGCGCAACAAGTTCCAGGGCTTCAGCCTGGCGCTGGTGCGCAAGTTTGCCCACTCCATCCTGCAGTGCCTGGAGGCCCTCAACCGGCACCGGATCATCCACTGCGACCTCAAGCCCGAGAACATCCTGCTGAAGCAGCAGGGACGCAGCGGCATCAAGGTGAGGCGCTCGGCAAGGTCAGCCCGCGGGGGAAGGGGAGCGGCCGTTGGGTCTTCAAGGTATCGCCGTGCACGCACGCGCTTCCACACGCACACCCCTAACCTGCGTTCCCTTTTTTTTTCTCTTTTTTTCCCCCCCCGGTCTCCTCAAGGTGATTGACTTTGGCTCCAGCTGCTTCGAGCACCAGCGGGTGTACACGTACATCCAGTCCCGCTTCTACCGGGCGCCGGAGGTGATCCTGGGCTCGCGCTACGGCCTGCCCATCGACATGTGGAGCTTCGGCTGCATCCTGGCCGAGCTGCTGACGGGCTACCCCCTGTTCCCCGGCGAGGACGAGGGGGACCAGCTGGCGTGCGTCATGGAGCTGCTGGGCATGCCGCCGCAGAAGGTGCTGGAGCAGGCCAAGCGGGCCAAGAACTTCATCAACTCCAAGGGGCACCCGCGCTACTGCGGGGCCAACACCCTGCCCACCGGCGCCACCGTGCTGACGGGCTCCCGCTCCCGCCGCGGCAAGATGAGGGGGCCCCCCGGCAGCAAGGAGTGGAGCGCCGCCCTCAAGGGCTGCGAGGACCCCACCTTTACTGACTTCCTAAAGAAGTGCCTGGACTGGGACCCCACCACCCGCCTCACCCCCAGCCAGGCCCTGCGGCACCCTTGGCTGTACCGCCGGCTGCCCAAGCCGGTGCCCGGGGCCGACAAGGGCCAGGGCCCCACAGTGAAGAGGCTCCCCGAGCACCACAGCACCTCCTTCCCGTCCATCCTGGCTGAAAGGCGGGTCCGGCCTGGGCACGGCCGCGGCCGCCAACAACAAACTGCGGGGCGCCATGATGGCGGACACGGGGGACACCATGCCCCTCCGCACAGTCTTGCCCAAACTGGTCTCCTAGAAACCAAGAGCCGCTCTGTTGTCTCGCTCCTTCCCCATCTCCGCTCCTCCGGAAGGGCAGGAGGATGGACCTGATGGAAGCATAGGGTTTTTAAAATGGCAAAAAAAAAAAAAAAAACGTGTTTGGTTGTTTTTTGTTTTACACAGAGCGGTGTCGACACCCCTGGTCTTGGTTTTTAATATTAGCTGAATTGAGAGCGCAACAGAGACTTGTTCTTATAATTAAAAACAAAAAGACTACATTTTTGGGGGGTTTTTTCTACCACAGTTCCCTTGAGGGGCTGTACGATCCCTGTCTGAGAGCCTTTGTTAAGGCTGGAGTCAGACGGGGCTTTTTAAAGACTGAGTGGACAGCGCTGTACGGTAGCGGATGTTTTTACCTTTTTGTATGGGTGTCTGTGAGTTACACGCACAAACATACACACCCACTCATACTCGTGCACACTTTGCATCGCTTCTTGTGACATAAACGTACACATACACGTACATCCTCATTATACACTTGTTCCGCCCCCTTTGGGACAGGATTACAATTGTTGAGTAAAAACTTGAAAAGGGCTAAAGAGAAGTCTCTCAGGATCAGGTAGCAAGTGCTCACTACCCATGATTTTCCAGAGATTCACCCAGCTCGAGGTTTTTTAGGCCCTGCACGTGGAAACACTACTCACACCCGCACATTGAACGCAGAAAAAATCCTCTGCTTGGGGTCTAAGGGGCATGGCGTTTTGAAGTGAATTAGGAAATAGTTGGTGTTGTCAATCCATGCAGGAGAGGCCCTTATTTCTCTGCTGTCCCCCTCTTTCCATTTTCTGAGCCTTGGTGCTGCTGGCGTGTCACCTCAGTGTGTGTGTGTGTGTGTGTGTGTGTGTGTGCGGGTTCAGGGTTTGTGGTGTTATGTGTGTGAGCCGTACAACAGGCGATAAGGGCCAGCCGCCTGCATTCTAAAATGGCCTCCGGTCTCCTCTGGGTGAGAAGAGGGTGGATGGGTGAGGAGAGACGGCTGGGTGACACAACCCCCTCTCTACAATCTTCTTCAGCTAATCATACCTTTTGCGCTCCATACTTTACGAGGTGCTTTGGATTTGGCAACCGTGTGAGGCACACGCAAAGAGAAACCGTCGACCTCTTTGGGTTTACATACAACCCAACAAACTCTTACACACACACACACACACACGCACGCCTGTCAAGTTGATTGCCAGAAATGGGTTGCATTATTAAATTGACAAATTTTAAGGAGTGAGCGGAATGTCGCCTTCCCCATAGCTCTGATTGGTTGCGAGGTCGTTGGCAGTGGCTACATGACGGAAGCTAGAAGGAACGGGTTATTATGAAGTAACGCAGCACGGGGGCGGGGGGGGGGGGGGGGAGGGGCACGTACAAGGAGGTTGTTAAGGACTTGGCAGGCCAGCGAGAGAGCGAATGTGACGCGTTTTTAGAAAGGGTTCTCAGGGAGAAATACTTGACACATCCCATAACCGTATATTATCAACCGGGCTTCTTAACAGTCGGCCCAGTGCTGGCCGTGGACTGGCGCGCGCGGACACACACACACACACACACACACAGCACCGCCCGCTGTGAGAGAGGGCGAGACCGTTTATATATATATATATCTCTTATGTATGCGTCTGTAAGGGGGGAATGCATGCGCCACAACCTGACCTACATACTCCGTACTCCCCCGGTCTCTGCCGTCTCTACCGGTGCCTATCCGTAGTGGAGGACGGGCAAGTTTTAAAGCTCGCTATACGGCTCACGAACCAAGGTGCTGTCGTGTTTTATCTCACACACGCACACATGCACACTCACCAAATGTACCAGTATGTTGACATACTCTCAACGCACATGCATAGGAGCACACGCCAGGTGCATGTGGTATGGACCAGACCACTCTTTAGAGTTCAGGGGACTTCACAACCCCAACCCCCCCCCAACCACCATCCTGTTGTTTTAGTCTTTCTCTTAACATCCCTTTCGCTGTTTTGATAAACTGTCAGGGATTTCTACTCATCGTGTCTCCTTCACAAATGAGATTTCTACATGCTCCAGGAAAAAATGAGACAAAAGGTGTAAAGTAATGCAGAAGTGGCTGTATGCCTTTTTTTTGTCATGTTATAATAACGGTGTGTGTTGGTAGGATGGTGTTGTCCAGCATGAGATCACAGCCTCTTCTACAGACTGAGTGACTATCAGAAGAGAAACTGTACAGTAACCAAATTAACTTGTGATAGTTTCTTTTTCTAAAGAAAATAAAATGGATATTAACTGAAGAGTTGTGTTTCCTTGTTATTTGTTCTCACTTATGGAGCTTGATTAGTGGCACCCACGCCCCCTTAGGCCATTGGGCCAGTCCGGGTCATTTGCGCATTAATGTTGCTATTGAAGAGCCATTTAAACGTCCACGGTGTCTGGGACTAGTGTCTTGTGCTTTTCGTCGGTCCACTTTACAATGAGCTTACACTTCATCGTATTAGGCTCAGGACCCCCTGCAGAGGACTGATCTGCTTAATAGCCCCATGATGCCATTTAGGAACGTCTGACACTAGAGACCAAGTGGGTCTGTTGCCGGGCGTTGATGCCACGGCGTGATCTCCTCTGGCTTTTTTACAGCCTGCGTAACTCCAATCGAAGAGACGTCGAATGACGCTTCTCTTTGGACTCTAGAACGGATTCTTATGCTCTGACTCGGCATCATCGGAAGAACCTGTTCGTTCAGGTTCAAGGGACTTTAATCGTCATCCCCTCTGCTGGTGGAGCACAAAGGATCTCCACATGTTGGCGCTTCACGAACGTCGACTTGTGTTAAGGTTTGAATTGGCACACGGCTGCTTTCTTTCCAATTAAACTGAACAATATGTCTGTGTGGTTGAATGTATACATTACATCTTCTCTTTCTCTTCTAGCAGATTATGAATATATGTACATTTGTAGGCCAAGACCTTATACCTCCTTCTATAACAAAGGAAACTCTTCCAATTATTCCTCGTCAAACTCATTTCATTTCAACATGTAGCTATTATGGTTCTTCATTGTCAACTGAGGAGCAAAACCTAAACTCCTTCTGTGATTATGTGCTACTTCTCACCTCTCCAGCCTTCCGGTGGGACCAAACTATAAATATTGCTGTGAAGACGAGGGTGAGAGGGGTATGAGGATGACGAAGATCTGGCTGACGACGCTAGACTGATCATCTACTGTGATACTAATGACTCATCTCTGTTTACACACTCTCGACGGCTGGTTTTCTGAGTGTTGATGCGCACACACACTCCCACCGTCTCCGACAAACCTGTTTGTCGATATTTCCGAGACTGCGTGATGGATTTGTGTTCGATATGAGTCGTTTAATTGGCTTCTTTTTGATAGTGTTTATGTGTGTGTTTTGAAAGCTCTTCTTGAACACTGTTTCCATTGTTCCACTGCTTCTTATTCTTTATTTGTCTTACATAAACACACCCTCATTCACGCAGACACACACACACACACACACACACACACACACACACACACACACACACACACACACACACACACACACACACACTGAATTAATGGAAAAGCAGATTAGATCAATCCCATTAGAAACTAACCCAATCACCTTCTGACCAGATGGACATATTCAAATCGTTATATCGTAGCAACCTCTTATTTCCAAAGCAGTAAACATACAAAGAATTACTCCACCACGCCTTGCTTTCGTCTTGTCATTCCTCGTTCTATACTTTTTCCTGTCCTCTCCTGTCCTCTCTTTTCTTCTCCTGCCTTCTCACCTCCGTGCTGGAGTCCATTAAGAGGCCTGGGAGCATGGAGGACATATGAAGGCACAGAAGGATTCCAGCCTCTGTTGTTCAGCAACCGATCAATAATTAAAAAAAAAAAAAAGGTCCTCAAGCCTCGATTAGTGCTACATGCCATCCTCACTTAAATTGACTGTCCGCCCTTTAGCATCCTAATCTGTCTAAGTCAGTGTCAGCATGTAATGAGTTCTCAGGCTCCACTCCTAACAATACAGTGGGCTGTGCTTTCTGTGGAAGATGATCATTATTTTTGATTGACGTTCTGTTTTGATTTGACACCTGTTTTATTTACTTGGCGCTCGCCCTGCGACGTGATGTAACCGCCTCTTTCTTTGTGTCCCTCGGGGGCTCTGTTCATAAACCTGCCGGCCTCCAGTGCCCGCGGCGGCGGCGGCGCAGGAACGAGTTCCGCTTGTTATGTTCTTGTGTGTCGTGTTATCGTCTCTGTATTCTCTTTGAGGGGCTGCTCTATTCCACAGGCGGTGGCAGCATGCAGCAGCAGAGTCGTGATACACCTTCTACCACCAGAACAATGAGTCACCATTCCGACGCAGGTTCCCCCCCCCCCCCCTCCTTCTCCTCCGTGTTTCTCTTCATCACTCCTCCGTCTGCACCTTATGGTGATGCATCGCGTGCCGGCTGGCTTCTCCTGGGCCGTCGACGCAAACGCCATGACAATACTTCCAAGATAAACACTCGACATCACACAGCCCCCCCCGGGTCAATGGGTGCACAGACACATACCGGCTCTATGTGTGTCTTTGGCGGGGGTCCACCGGGACAGCTGACAAGGGTACAAGTAACCCCCCCCCCCCCCGCGCCCCTGTTCATGCACACACAAACACACACGCATCCATAAACTTCATTGAACTCATACATACTTCATTCATCTCACACACACACACACACACTCACACACACACACACACACACACACACACACACACACACACACACACACACACACACACACACACACACACACACACGCACACATACTGCATTCAACTCATGCACACGCACACACACACACACAAATACACATACACATACAAATACACACACGACACATGCCCCCACATGCACAAAGGCAAAATACAGCCTACTGTTTCTTACTCACAGGGACACAATGACACACAATCACAGCTGAGCTCACACGACACACACACACACACACACAAACACACACACACACACACACACACACACACACACACACACACACACACACACACACACACACACACACACATACAAATGCACAGCTGAGCACATGTCTACACAGGCTGAACAGAAGCATGGGGGGAGTTGTCAGAGGAGGGGCCGTAGTCAGACCCGGAGCATTCACCCAACCCACCCATCCACATTCCAGAACGCAAATCACGGGCCAGAGGGAAACATGGCACATGTGTCTGCATGAAAATATCACCATATGTATCTCAATGGTATGCCCATGTGTCCCCATGTGACATTCGTCATTTCAGAATTTTTAATATCTGTGTGCTGCAAACCGCGGCTGAATTTCCGTCCTGGGCTTGCCAGTATTTGCATAGCATATGGGTTATGTCCTATGTGCTGGTTTTGTGTTTCCACGTGTTGTTTACATGGCCCCATCTGGGTCACGTTGGCCACTGGAATAGAGGCCGCTGACTCATGGCCTGTCTGCTGTGATGAATCTCCACTGTCTGTTCCTCTGTACATTCATGTTTATGTTTGTTTTTTCACCCCCCCCCCGGTCTGTGATCTGCATAGCAACACGATGCAGATCCGTTACTCTGCGTATGCAAAACGAGGCACACCCCTTTGCAAAAACGAGCACAGAATTAAGATGGCAGCAAACCTTTCCCATTATTTTAGTTTTGATCGTTACCGAGAGCCAAACAGAAAATGAAATACAGGTTTCCTCTCAAACCAGTACGCCTGCCTTTTTACAGTTTTATAGTTTGCTTGCTCTTTCAATGTCTCCGAACCTCTCGCTCTCCACTCATATCCCGCCCCGGCAATCTAAGGAAAGGTTGGGTGGTGACCCACCATAGGCCTGCACTATCTTCCTGTGTGCCACTGCTGATGGAGGGGGGGGGGGGGCGGCGCCCACCCCTCCCCTGTGGGAGACCGGGAGCAAGCCGGCAGAGTCACCGTGTCTCCTTATATGTACATTATCACCACTGGAAAGCCATAAACAGCTCCTTAACCCTGCGGTGCCAACTTACTGTCCAAAAGGAGTCTGCATGAGCACTACTGTGCAGAGATCTCACCCCACCTCTTACGTTTGTTCTCTCTGTCTCTCGCTCAGTCTCTCTCTCTCTCTCTCTCTCTCTCTCTCTCTCTCTCTCTCTCTCTCTCTCTCTCTCTCTCTCTCTCTCTCTCTCTCTTCTCTCTCTCTCTCTCTCTCTCTCTCTCTCTCTCTCTCTCTCTCTCTCTCTCTCTCTGTCTCTCTTTCTCTCTACTTGGTGTAGCATTGCGTGCATCCACCCAGGATGTTTTAGTATGGATTTAATGTGCAGGTCAATTGAACAAAGATAAGCCAGCGTTGTGTGTTTGTTGTCTAAAGGTGGCTTTACTTCCCCTCTCCCCCTATTGATACGCCTGCATCGATGTGTGTTTTGGGTTTATCTCGGTTCAACCTGCAAGGAGTATAGTATTTTACTATGGGTGGATGGAGGGTGAGAGGTGAGGGGGGCGGGGGGGGGGGTAGCTCTTATTGTCTGGGGAAGGCACTTCTGCGCATTCTGCAGTATGCTGTCAAGACCTTCTGTTACCAGGGAAATCAGTATATTTCTGTCTGGTGTCGGTTTTCACAAGGTTCCAGCAGCACAACATCTAACTACATCCTCCATGTTAGGAGACGGCGGGACTGGCTCAGGTGGCATCTCCTTCTCTGTTCCGACAGCGGCCCGGGGAACCCCGCCCTCACTGTCTTACCTTTTTGAGAGTTGTCACCCCTCAGGTATGTCCAGTTGGGTAAACTGGGATGTCTGGGAGAGGAGGAAGACGCCATGAATGAAGAACAACATTAGCTCACTCATGTAAGTCAGTGCTTAAGTGATTGCACTTGCCCCTTTGTGAGTTCCCCTGATGCTGTGTTTTGTTCCAATGGGCAGTATGGGCCAAACACACACAACAAAGGTTCTTGCCACATTCTTGTCGCTGCAACTTGTTCGTTTCCTCGTAAGAAGCGGGCCTTAACTCAAAGTAAGGGATATAATTATTGGGAAGTGTCCCCTCGACACCACGTATCAGCAGCACTGTGTACACTCGGTTGGACCGCTCAGGGAGGTGGAAGAGCATTGCTAGTTTGATGACGCCACTATGCTGTCAGGAATAATATCATCATTCATACTGAGCCCTTAGACCTGGGGGGCTAGGGAGTGGTTTGAGGCGCTGGGGGTTTGTAGTCTGTCTGTCCACCTGTAAAACCACCCGTCTGTGCTTGTAGAGAGGGTCGTTGGAGATGGAGGAATCTTAAAAAAAAAGGTCTAATCGTGCTATTCTCTCCGTCCTCTCCACTGTAGCAGCTGCTGTGCGCCTTGTTGTCCTGAGTGCTTTTTCCACGTCTCCATGTCACTGCAAGGGAGCCCTGCGTACGCCTGCTTCTGACAGCACCTTTTGGTGGCAAAGGGGGGAGGAGGATAAGAAAGGAGATAGGATGAGTGGGGGAGGAGAAGGGAGATGGGGGAGTGGGAGGAGAGGATATTGGGATGGGGGGGGGGGGGGGGGGGAAGAGGGACAGGGGAGGGGAGGAGAGGAGAGGAGAGGATAGAAGGACCTTGGGCAGGAGAGGTCAAGGAAGGAGAAAAGAACAGGGAGGAAGAGGAGGAGAGAGGAACTAGGGGAAGGGTGAAAGTGAGGAGGGAGGAAGGAGTAGACAAGAAAGGATACTGTGAGTGAGTTTAATGAAGGACAAAATAGGGGAAAGTAAAAGTAAAAGAGCAAGAAGTTATGAAATTTGAAATGTTTTAAATTATTGGTGAGGCAGCAAAGCAGAGAAAATACAAGAGTAGTACATAGAAGAGGAATGCTTGATGTTGCTTTCTCTCCAAACACACACACAATATATATATAAAGGTTGCGGCCCATCAGCCTATCAGCTGACCATGAATAATTTACACATTCCCTGCACTTTCATAGTCTTTATGTTACTCTGCTCTATATTAAGATCCACAGAGTGGTGTTAGGAGACAAGCTGACTGTTGTGTAAACCCTTCAAACACACAAACAGGCACACACACACACACACACACACACACACACACACACACACACACACACACACACACACACACACACACACACACACACACACACACACACACACACCACACACACAGCGCGCGCACGCACACACACACACACACACACACACACACACACACACACACACACACACACACACACACACACACAAAGAACCAATTTGAAAATTGGTTGCATGTGATGTTTGTGTGTGCCTCAATGTGTGCATGCACACTCTCTGTCCTGTAAGAAAAAACGTGATGTGGGTGAAACTAAACTATGATGGTTCCTGATACTATCAAGGACAGCCAAGGGTTTTCTGGAAAAAAAACAAACAAACGACCGGTTAAGCACACAAACACTTTCACTCTCTCTCTATTTATCTCATACAGACACACAGGTACATTTACATTTAGGGCATTTAGCAGACGCTTTTATCCAAAGCGACTTACATCGTTTAATACACACATTGACACACCGACGGCAGAGTCAGCCATGCAAGGCGACAGCGAGCTCGTCACGAGCGATTAGGGTTAAGTGTCTTGCTCAGGGACACATCGACACTCAGCTAGGAGGAGCTCGGGATCAAACTAGCAACCTTTAGGTTACAAGACAACTGCTCTACCTCCTGAGCGAAGCCGACCCAGATTCCCAATCACACACAGTAAACACAGTGTGAATAAGAATAAATGAACACACACACACACACACACACACACACACACACACACACACACACACACACACACACACACACACACACACACACACACCACACACACACACACACACACACACACACACACACACACACACACATTCACGTACCTCTGCACGCACACAGACACACAAACACACATACACACACTCACTCACACTGGAGGTGGTTGCATAAGGGAATAAGCAAGTTCATGCTTTTATGACTTTAGAGTCAACTGCACACAGTGGCCTCTCTAGGGGAACTCATAGGACAGCAGCGTGTTGTGTGTGTTGTGGGGGCTGTGAACCCAGAGTTTGTGGGTTCAGATGTTAGTGTTACTAATCCCGTGGCTTGCTGAAATACATAGACTGGAAACGTGAGGCAGGCGGCAGGCTAGTGCTCCAATATCATGTAGAAACGGGCCCTATGGACTATTACTCTGTGATTGGTTGTCTCCTCGTGGAAATGACATTGAAACAAATTTTCCAACAGCTGGTGTCGGTGTGTGAATTGTGTGTGTGTGTGTGTGTCTGTTTGTGATGTGTGTGCGTGTGGATGCATGTTTGTCTGTTCCTGCCTGTTTATTTGTTTGTTTTGTTTTTGAAGGTGTGTGTGTGTGACTGCATGTGTTTTTCTGTATGTATCGGTGAGTGTGTGTGTGTGTGTGTGTGTGTGTGTGTGTGTGTGTGTGTGTGTGTGTGTGTGTGTGTGTGTGTGTGTGTGTGTGTGTGTGTGTGTGTGTGTGTGTGTGTGTGCATGTGTTTGTTTGCGTTGAGTTTTGAATAATAACGGTTACTGCTGTCTATGGATAGTAACTCTGAGATGAGGGGGTTGGTGGGTGGTGGGGGGTACCACCATAGTGGTATAGGTGACTGGTTCTGCAGGAGCAGAGGAGAGCATAGGAGAGAAGAGCGACTATGGTGGAAGCCAGGGTGGGATCCCAGAATGGAAAATGGCTGTAGTGGGGGCATGCTGATTCGTGGGTCATGCAACCATACAAGGGCCTGGTGGAGGCAGAGGGTGGTCGTTCCAGCCCCCTTACACACACGCGCATACACATCTATATGGGTGTGCGGATGCGTGCGTGCGTGCGTGCGTGCGTGCGTGTGTGTGCACCTGTGTGTGCCTGTGTGTGTGTACGTGTGTTTCTGTTTGTGTGTGGTGTTAGTGCATGTGCGTGTGTGTGTGTTAGTGCCTGTTTGCGTGTGTTTGTATATGTGTGTGTGTATGTATGTGTGTGCATGTTTGCGTGTTTTTGTATATGTGTGTGTGTATGTATGTATGTGTGGGCATGTTTGTGTGTGTGTGTGTGTGTGTGTGTGTGTGTGTGTGTGTGTGTGTGTGTGTGTGTGTGTGTGTGTGTGTGTGTGTGTGTGTGTGTGTGTGTGTGTGTGTGTGTGTGTGTATGTGTGTGTATGTGTGTATGTGTGTGTGTGTGTGTGTGTGTGTGTCTGCGGGGGGGGGGGGGGGGGGGGGGGGGAGGGGGGGGTGGGGCGGGTGGGGGAGGGTGTTAGTGCCAGCTGGGCGGCTTAAAAATAGTTCTAAGGCGAGGATTGCAAATGCACGGGAATCCAGGAGCACATGTCCAATAGTAATGCAAATCAGATTTCTCAGTGTGGCCAGGCAGGGAGAGTGAAAGAGAGAGAGTCTGGAGTGGGGGGGGACCCCGGTCTGGCTGTTGATGCGGTGCGTGAGACGTTCGAGATGCGCTGACTCTGCCTCGGTAGATAGAGACAGGGAAGACGTGGATTGGGGGGGGGGGCGGGGGGGGGTGGTATATACTGGGAGACAGGACATTGGCAGTATGCAGTATGCAGGCCTGATGCAGAGCTTCAGTGTTCATCCTGGATGTGTGGGTGCATGTAGGCGGGGGTTTCACTCGCTGTAAAGGTGTGGGAAGGTGGTGAGCTGAGGGTGTACAACCCTCGCCCTATCGGGGGCACACCTGTGACCCGGGCGGGAGCAGGGGGAGCCGGTGGCTGGTGTTAAGGAGCTGAAACGTGACAGGGATCAGACTAGCGGGATTAGAGACCAAAGCACTCAGCTGCTGCTCCATAGGACTTCACGCTCAACATACACCCGGTGCCGAGGGGAGACCACCACACGTCCAATGGTCCCTTTCCACCTCAGATTACCAGAACACAGAAACAAACAACAGGGAATCAACCAGGACCGAGGGACTCACAGTAAAGAGACATACGATCCTTGGACATAACACCCGGCGTACAAACACATATGTATATGAATGCATTTAAGCATCCACACTGGGCATGAATGGACACATTCACACCTGCCGATTTCCACTTTAATGGAGCATACTGCTTGAATTGACATTCACACACACACGGAACACATGGGCACTGCATTTCATTGGAGTCAGATCATAATCCTGTGTACAAATTGGCCCCTTTGCCTCACATAATCTGAGGTCA
>OLKM01000052.1:147722-200222 GCA_900291075.1 Melanogrammus aeglefinus
TCATGCACACACATGCAACCCCACATACACACACACACTAATATAACACTATATAAGAGAACATTTTGGATAATGAAATATAGAACTATTACATAGCCACATAGATATGTAGGTATGTTCGGACTATTCCAAATATTCCAGGTGTAACTGCCTTGATGTCATTTGTGTTCGTGATTCACTGCACTAGCATTTGTATGGCCTTCTATGACCTGTTGTCCCAAAAAAAAGTCAGCAAAGACAGCAGAGTGTGAGTGAGTGCAAAACAAGTACACGTTAGAGAAAAGGGGACTGCATTACGAGTCGTATTGCATGGCTGTGTTCTCTGAAAAACTCTACTTTGGTCCTGTCTCAGAGAGGCTGGCCAAAGCCAAAATAGACCAAAATGCAGACAGACAGATGGTCATCTGGACAGACAACCAGACAGACAGACTATTGGATGGACTAACAAATAAATAGATGCACGAACAACTCAGACAGATGGATGGGCACAGACACACAACCAAGAGAGCGAGAGAGAGAGAGAGAGAGAGAGAGAGAGAGAGAGAGAGAGAGAGAGAGAGAGAGAGAGAGAGAGAGAGAGAGAGAGAGAGAGAGAGAGAGAGAGAGAGAGAGAGAGAGAGAGTGTGTGTGTGTTTGTGCTTGTGTGTGTTTGTGCATGTGTATGTATAAAATAATGTGTGTGTGTGTGTGTGTGTGTGTGTGTGTGTGTGTGTGTGTGTGTGTGTGTGTGTGTGTGTGTGTGTGTGTGTGTGTGTGTGTGTGTGTGTGTGTGCATCCTAGAGAGCGCATGCACATGCAAGTGCTTGTATACGTGTCTATGTGCAACAGAGAGGTGAGCGGGTTCAACCGGGTCCCTTGTTGGTCCGCCGGCCTGTTCAGGTGCTAGAATCCTATATCAGAGCCGTGCTGACCGTGGGGCTATATCCAGAGCCGGGTAGAGTTTCAGCCCCACGCAGCAATGGAGGATTATTCAGAGAGAGAGAGAGAGAGAGAGAGAGAGAGAGAGAGAGAGAGAGAGAGAGAGAGAGAGAGAGAGAGAGAGAGAGAGAGAGAGAGAGAGAGAGAGGAGAGAGAGAGAGAGAGAGAGAGAGAGAGAGAGAGAGAGAGAGAGAGAGAGAGAGAGAGAGAGAGAGAGAGAGAGAGAGAGAGAGAGAGGGGCGAGTTCTGTCCAGCCCAAAATAACGGGTCCAAAGCAGCCGTGGCTATGTGGCGCTAATAGAAAGAACACAGCGCACTGGAGGAGAGAGGAGGGGAGGGAGGGAGAGGGGGGAGGGAGGAGGGAGGGGAGGGGAGGGCAGGGCGAAGAGAGGAGGGGAGGGGCAGGGGATGGGGAGATGGACGGGAAGGGAGGGATGCACCTCCTGCCCCCCTGGGTTGCCTTCTGTCAGGAAGTTAAAAGGAGAAGTGCTCTGAAACGAGGGAGGGTGTTGATGGGGGCTGGAGCATTTGAAGGAAGAGAGTAAAAAAGAAAGCAGTATGGAAAGAGAGAAAAAGGGGCAGAGGCCACACTTTTTCCACACACACACACACACACACACACACACACACACACACACACACACACACACACACACACACACACACACACACACACACGCCAGACCACACACACATAACACACACATAAACTACATACACTACACGACAACAGCACACGCGCACACACACACACGCACGCGCACACACACGCGCACGCACGCACACACACATGGAAACACACATCCATATATGTACATACATACAAACTTACATACATACATACAGACAGACATGCACACTTGGCAACGCAAGAGATTTTTTTGAACGAGAAAACCTAACAAGTTGTTTTGATCTCAGACCCGCGGGAATTAGTTTCCCTCCTGGAGACACACAGGGCACAGTGGCAGTTTGTGTGCATGGGGCCATGGGGGAGCAGGCAGGGAGAAGGCGCGCGATGAACAGGTTGTTCTTGCGCGCCAAGGCGCAGCTTTAAGCAAGCTGCTAGCTACCCTCTGCAACCATAACGTCTGTGTTAATTCATCCGCACAGAGCTGCCAAAGCTCAGGCCGCTGCTTCAAATGTCAGCCCCATTTCGAGTGTCAGTGTGTGTGTGTGTGTGTGTGTGTGTGTGTGTGTGTGTGTGTGTGTGTGTGTGTTTGGTTGTGAGTATGTTTTAATGTGTGTTTGAGGGTATGTGTGTGTGCATGTGCTTCTGTGTGTATGTGTGTGTGTGTGTCTGAGTGCATGTTTGTTTGTGCGTGTGCATGCGCTTGTGTGTGTGTGTTTGGGTGTGTGTGTGTGTTCGTGTGGTGTACCGTGTGGGTGAAAGTGTATATGTGTGTGCGCGTCGGTTTATGTATATATGTCTAATAGGTGTTTGAATGTACATGTATGTGCATGGTCATTGGTTAGTATGTGAAGGTTGTGGCGTATTAATAGGTCTGTGCGTAGGTGTGCTTAGGACCTCATTGATTAAGCATTTCATTCGGAGCTGCTAGGGACATGGCCGGAAACTCCTGTTTACTAATGCTCAGGCGAAACACAGTGCAACGTAGCCAACGGTATATAGACAAGGAGAAACATTGATGTTTCGGCTCCAGTACTTAGACATAAGACTACTCTACTCAGGCTTTACACATTACCAGAGCATGTGAGGGGGAATTGGACTGGACTGTGGACTCTGTTATTGGGATAGTATCTGTCTGGGTCATGCATCACAACGAACAGAGTAGAAAGGGTCTCTTGGAAAATGGATTGTGTACATGTTATGTGCATTTCCTGGTTTAAAGGTTAGGTTATGAGAATGGATTAGCATGTGTGTTTTTGTGAGTGGTCACATGTTGGGGGCAAGCGGGAGTGCAACATGTGTAAATATTTTCCTCTGAGATATTGACCTTATTATGGCATTCAAATTATTTAAAATAAATAAAGACCATGATAAATTATAGATTCACGTGATTGTAAAATAATTCTACATGTAAATGTTATGTTGTAAATTTCCTTAAATACATTTGATAGGATTCTTTAAAATCAGTAATCCATTTACTTCTTCAAAGATAAATTAATTTTTACATAATAAATCATGATTTTAGGCCATTATTTGACAACGTATTGGGCACCTTCTCAGACTTAATTTTACAACAAATTGTAGAAGACGTTTCAGGTTATTGTCCACAGGGATGGAATCAGAGGTCTGTGACCTTTCCCTCTCAGCTTTATTTATACACTACATTACACTAGCCAGGCATGTGCCATACAGTATAGAATTGCTCAAAAGGGTAAGTGGAAACTGAGTTATCACAGCATGACACTTCTACTTCCAACTTGTAACTTTTTAATGAGAAGATTATTTGCAGATACAAGATCAGAATATTTGTTTAATTTAATTACAGAGTTGTCTTTCAGAATTAAATAAAACATAATAACACCATAGTGGAGTATTACAGTAAATGAAAACAACTAGACCACATTGCCTCCTTCTGAAATGATTGCCTAAGAAACCCATGGGTGTCAGAAATGTTTGTCTCCTGTGATAACCAGAGCAGTTAAAAATAAAAATTGCTGAATGTACTTGCAAACATTAAGTGGAGATCATTGTATTATGACGGTGAAAGCAGCGGCATTACCTTAGGTTTAGCCAATGAAATGCGAAGCTGACAAAACATAAGGCTGATGGCGACATCTATTGGTTAAAACATTGTCTACATTTATTTACAAACTTTCTGAATTATTGTAGATAATATTGTTCTGTATTATTTAATATAGTTGCGTTATATTACCTTCTGAAGGTAGTGGTAGTTATCAGATTTATCAGCACCATTCGGACTGTGTATAGGCCTACATCTTTACTCGATACGTTTTATTATATATAATTTGTTACACAAATATATATTTACGTATAGCAAAAAGATCAAATTATTATGACTAAACCCTTAGCCTAAATTGGTCTGACTGTATAATCTGTGAAATAATCGATAAATCGAACAGTACCTATCAGTAAATTTGGTGCGGTATCTGTGTACTTCCCCTTTAAATCCCAGCGTAGCCAGCTCATGCCAATGACGTCAACAGTAAAACCTGCTCTGGCTGGGTTGGCTGCTGTCGCTCGGAAAGTAAAGTGTTTCTCGTGTGCCTGGCGTCAGAGTTTTTGTTGTCTGTCCTTCACTTTGTGTGTCTGTTTTAACTCTAGCGACAACGATTATAAACATTTTAAATCAAAGACACGGATTTTTATATATTTTAGATCAAATACTTTTCCGGAAACTGGCTGGCGGATCTTCGAGATGGATAAGCTAACTGGTAGCTGACTTGCTATCAAAGATCACGGGTCAAGAATAGGATTCTAGCTAGCATGCTAACGCCTAGCTCGTTTGTTAGCACTAATACCTGTTCACTCAACAAAGTTGGGCCGTGTCGTCTTTTATACTAGATCATATTTTTTCTCTTGTGTACGTACGAGCCCAACTTTGCACAGGCCGGCGAACCCAGGAAGAAGCGACGGTGCACACAAGAAATAACTGAAGGTGGCTTAGTATCTGTCACAACATGCTGTCCAATGCACAGAACCAGCCACTGTTCCCCAACCCACAGGGCCAACCAAACCCCGCGGGTCAGCTCTTACAGTTCCACGTGAAACCCAGTTTACAGATTAAGAAGAACGCCATTACAGACGACTACAAGGTGACCAGCCAGGTGCTAGGCTTGGGAATCAATGGCAAGGTGTTGGAGATATTTCAGAAGAAGAGTGGGGACAAGTACGCGCTCAAGGTAATTCCCACTCACTACCGTGTCTTATCAACTTTTGATTGAATTAAGGTCAATCATTTGTTTTTAATATTAGTGTCTCGGTCCAGTTAACATTTAAAGAACAAACCACGGTACTAATGGAACTGACTGGTACATATTGGAAGGATACAGACCATAGCTACTTGGTTGAATACTGGAAGCTCTTGGATACATTGTTAATGATACGATGAATATTTATTTTGTGGTTTTAAATTAAAACTGCTCGAACAATTCTGCTAGAGGGCAAAAACACCTATGTAATCTTATATTTTAATCGTTGTTGGACAGGTATGTCTTATATAACTCCTTGGAACTTAAGTCAGTTGTTCTTCCAGGAAAATAGGATATTGCCTCACAGATCAACCACTGGTCTTGTGGTATAAGAAGTAAATGAAAGTAGCCGTGTTGAAGATACTGAAGCCTGTTAAGATATATTCTAGATAGTTGTACGACACATTTACATTATTTTTGATGACGCACGAAACTAAATTAAACCATAAACCCATATGTACGGCATGACATTGCATTTACTAGTAAAGATACAGAAGTTTGTGTCTGCTTTCAGTCATACTCAAGTGAGGTTTCAACAATCTAAATCCAAACATTATGTGTTACACACACTCACTTTTCTCATTGTCAAGGGTTTATTTTTGTCTGTGTACCCGTATACAATGCTCAGTTTGCTCCGTTTTTTTGGATTACTTTTTTTCGTTGGGTAGGCCTACATGTTTTGTTAATTTTTATAGTTCTCAACGGATCATAGGATTGATGCTTAACTATCAGAACATGGTTTCTTGGAATTCTGCTACTTGTCTTAGATAAAAAAATCAACTAAATCTTTCTCTGTCCATTATTTATAATCAATGGGAGTGATGGATACATATATCATTGCAACTTCAGACATAAATTATATTCCTTTAAACTCCCCCTCACCTGTCTCTAGCCATCGTCACACATTTACATAAACCCACACTAGCGAACAAGCACAAATAATTAATAAATCCTCCAAAGCAGCATTGAATGTAGAACGACTCTAATCATCCTTCCATTATCTTTTATTTTGGACCAGTCACAGGCATTATCCCCTTCTATACTCTGCCTGACTGCCTTTTGTGTTTGCAGTTTGCTTGTCGATAATCTATCTTCCCGCACACCTGCGTTGAAGGGCAGACTATAACCTCATACATTGATACCTAAACTGGCTGTTTCCTGGCTATTACTTTCCCTTACGTCCTCACCATCCAGTCTATTGCATTCATTAGTCTACTGTAGATGTAAGGTGGCTATAAATCGGCTGGATCCATTGTGACCTCATTTTAAGGACACAGATTTGTCTCCTGAACTGATAAGATCTCAATAATTGAGTTTAGGCTATGTTTGATGTTTAACATGGTAATTATGGCAAGATGGGCAGTGTCGCCATGTCTCTATAATGTTTAACATAGATGGTGCAGCCCTGTGTGTATTTTGGGGGAAGTGTGGGAAATGAAGACAAAAGGACAGCTGTATGCTGCCTTTGTTATCCAGGTGTCAGTCACTGCTGGCGCCCACACCCAGCTTGAAAGTAGTTTGTCCGTAATTTGTTGAGGTTTCCTTTAATCTAGGAATTGGTATTTTTCTGCATATCAATATCGAATAAAAAATTAAATGGTGTTGCAGAATCATACTGGGAATCAGTGACTGCTGTTGTCATTCTCAATTTAATAATTACATTGAGCTTGTGGTTCTATGCTGTTCTTTTCCCTAGTTACTGTCTTCCCAACTTCCTCAGGATGGCGCTCAAAAATGTTCAAGCTTTATTGTTAATGTTTTTTTTAATATAAAAGTATATATTTATTTTATTATGAGTTTCATCCCTGTCCTCATACAATTAAGTCCATCCCCATGACAACACTTCAAAGTGTTAACCTGGGTGCCCCTACCAGGTAGCTAGCTAGATTTATAGCTAGCTAGATTTATAGCTAGCTAGATTTATACCATGAATTGCCAAACAAAGTTCTCAATATCCTTCCTTTGGCACGCCACCTGACAAGGCCAATCATCTGCCAAAGATTGGGTATTTTCAATATGTTTGGCTGCAATTGTTTATCAGACGATATTGACGAGAAGGCTGTTCTGAGCTGATTAATAATCGCTCTAAACCGCGACTCTAGTGCTGTTGGACACTAGGCTTCATCTGTTTGTGTACGTGTTTGACCTTTTAAGGGGACTTAACGGCCCTTTAACCAACATCGGCTCTCTGTTTCCCTCTAGGATCTCTTTGGCGGTGGCTAACGCTCCTTGTCGGTTAATATATTCATGAAGCTTGTATTTATTTTGTTTGGACGTCTATGACCAGCATAAGTAGATTCATGACTGATGCTGTATTAGGATAAGTAATGGTTTTAATCTTTTTTGAGAACCCCATGTTTACTTTCTGGGTGAATGCGTCGGCTTTGCCACCTGAAATATGGGTTTCGGACCACAATCTGATTAAATGATTGTTCTCTGTAATCCTCTTTGCCTAGAATAACACCTCTTGTGAAGTCATCAGGAAAATACAAACAACCCTTTGTACGAAAACAATTATTCTCTAATAGCAACCCTGGCATGAACCTTCCAGAAACAGGATTTAAGCATGGCTACAAGGTTCAAGTTTAGACTATCCCCCAAAGAAACTGAAATTCATTGCTTAATTTCGTCTTCTTAAGCCGTACTTTCCCAGGGAAACTAAGCCTGTTGAAATGTTGTCGTACGCCAGAGAGTCTGGCCAGAACTCTGTCCAGCCCATCAAGTATATTTGAGGGAAAACGGAGAAAGAAGAACTTGGCTTATAGTTCAGTCATGGTTGAGTGAGAGAGAGGGAGGAAGGAAGGAAGAGGAAGGAGGTGTTCCTCTGTTCTGTTATAAGGACTTCACACTCGCTCATCCTTGAGTACAACAAATAAAACCATTCGGGTTGTGTTTTTTTGTTGTATTGCCATGAATCAGCTCTTGTGATTCCCCAGATCTCAAATTGATTTGATTAGTGTTTGCATTTTGTATGATCCGGAATTGGATCAGCATAGTATTCAATCAAACAATAATTGTTTGACTGTAGAAGGCACAATTAGATAGTCTCTGTCTATGTGAACACTATTATTTTAGATGAACATGACATTGATTTATATTTGTAGTAATAAGCGGATAATATGGTTGAGAAATCAAATCGGAAAGACAACTGTATCTCACCCACAGACCGGCCTTTTCAGGGTCTCTGAATAGCCCTCTGAAAGTACCTGACACAAATAAGCTTCCTCTCAATGGTTCCTGGTTTACTTGTATACATAACGTGCACAGCGTTTACCCTTTTAACTCTGATTTAAAAAGGACAAATTTCAACGAGAAAGCGTACTACAAGAGAAGCCAAGGAATAGTACAAACTACAGATTAAATCTTACATTTTTTCTAGCAACTTGCCTTGTTTCACTTATTTGGGGTTTCATTTCTAAGAGTTATAGAACTGTTCCATATTGAACACTTCTAGTGCTGTTATGGAACCTATGTTGTAAACTGTTAGTTGATAGTGGCATATGCCGATAGTTTTTACTGCAAAGTTCGGTATTTTGTGGTGTTGAAGTTCATCTGCCCATGCCTGTTTTTATTTTGGCTCATGAAAATTCTTTGAAACATTTTTGTTATAATAAGCTGCAACCCCATCTCGGATTTAAGCTTGGTTTCAAAAAAATTCTGAAAATGGAGAAAAAGCTTCACTTCAACGTTTAAGTTGAGATAATGGTAGCCATCATTAGAAAAGCCAAATATTGGATGACCGAATTATAGGGATGGGCGTGAGGAATCGATTACTTGAGTACTCCTTGTTACAAATTAACTCGGTTGGTGGACAGGCACTCTCGAGTTTGCATATACGCAGCTGTAATCCCGGCCGTGTGACGTTTTATTTGCAGCTTTAAATTATTTGCAATGGTTAGGCTACTTGTTTCGTTTTTCTTTTTAAACCGTTACAGGCCTTTGTTCGACGTGATTTCAATTGTGAGACGCATATTTATTTATGTAAGGAAAATGTGTTTTGAACGTTTGCAAAAATAATCAATACTTTAACTCTGACTGTTTTGAGAATCATTACATGTTTGGTTGATAATATTGCGGTTCATCATTAGGCCAATTCCTGCTGCAGATGCGTTGCATTCTAAATTTTGAATATTCAGATATTCTTTTGGAAACTTAACTAATATCTGAAGCTTGGATAACTTTACATTTTGTGTATAACTTTTTCTATGGAATGGGAGAATTATTCGGCAACACAAAGCTTTTAATGTTGGGTAGATTTGTTGGTCTCTAGTCTGCTTGTTTCCAGTATTTCCTCCTTGAAGTGGCAACGGTTTATAATGGTTCTTGGTGGACATCGGCTCAATGTTACCGCTTGGTGTACAACTGCTAGATACTGTTGAAACCACAGTTGGGGGTAGGTCTTATCAAAAGAAATTGCAAAAATGTTTCAACACTTGTGCTGCTTCTTCTCATACAGAAAGTCTTTGTTAACCTGAAATACTGTACCTCGGTTCAGCAGAGTTCCCATATCATAACCTCCACTGTACTGCCCACACAAAATGCCGGCCTACTCACAGTTGCGCAAACGCATGCAAACAGGAGGTCTAAAGACAACTGAAAACGGAACCCCTCCCCCAGCTAACTTTAAGATGGCAGATTGGATTTAAAAGTAAGCTTCACGGTCTGTCTTTGCGTTTATATAGAGGAAGCAAGTTATTATCTGATGCAGATGGGGATTCACAACATGAGTAGGAAGGTGTGAGATGAAATGGGGAAGGGTGGGTTCTTGGTCTACAACAGAAACTAGTATACTGAAAAATAACTAATTCCAACTCATCGCTTTTGGATCCTGTTGGCTCGTTTCCTGTTCCGTTTTCTTTGTTCCCTATCATTATAATCCAACCCATTTTGGCAGTTGAAGACCTATTCATAACGTTGAACTAGTGGTCAGAAGAAATGGTTAAAACAAACAGGTGGATTTCATGTGTGAATTGAGAAATTAAATCATTAAAACCCCTCCCCAAAATATTGAGATATATGGATCTTTCAAAAAAAAGTACTATGTATAATTAAAAATGATCAATTTAGCTAGCTCGTAGTTTAACATTACCTTGAAGTGTTTTGTATTATTTGTAGTCAATGCTGCTCGATAGTGATTTCAATAATATCAATAAAATTAAAGCATGTACCTGATTTATCTCTTTGTAGAATTTGCAGAATATGGCGGTGTGTCCCTTCACACCATAATGTGTCGTTGTTCTGCGAGTTCTGGACAATTTTGTTGGATTTATTGGCAAAATGGAGATTAAATTGAATGTACCCCAAACATCAGTGTTTCCCATACATAGACCAATGTGTTTGCGTAATCAAGCAATCGCGCACGAAATACATTTCAAAGTGGACCGGCCCATTTCCCGATCTTCCGGATCTCCAGTCCCTACTGCAGAGCAAATTCAAATCGCCAGAAGAACGGCCTGGGGGTCTAACGACGTGATATATATAAACTATAACTGCATTTCACATTAATCACAAACATCCCGCTGCTTCGGGTTTTCCTTTTCGTCAACACGGCTACTTTCATTTACTGCTTACCACAAGACCAGTGGTTGATCTGTGAGGCAATATCCTATTTCCTTTGTAGGGCATTTTATACCCATGAATGAGGTATTAAAGGTTGTGTCAGCGATTCTGGTTGCCCTGACTTCCGTTGCGAGATTCCAAACAAACAGAGCCAGCTAGCCCCTCCCTTCCGTGTTTTGAAAAAGATCATGGGCGCGAATTTTCATGAACAGTGCATGAAAATGCAACAGGAATTTGTAGCTACCACTTCGTGTGCACGAGCGAGAAACACCACAACATCCACGACTTGTCTGTGATCGGTTGGAACACTGTTTATTTTGGTTTTGAGGTGTTGGTAGTACCATTTGTTTTTGTGTTGTGATCTCGGACCCTCGGCTGCCTAGAGAGACACGTTTTTTTGACAGCCTGCTTATGAGACGGGCAGCTAGCGCATTGTGAGGAAAAAGCAGATGAATGTGATACTTTAAGTTTCAATCAGAATCGCTGATACAACCTTTAATACCAATACTCTTTGGCTAGGATGCAATGATGAGGCATCAGACAATCAAGTAATTTTAGGGCACTCTTTCTCCCTGTCATCCTCATTCACACTGTGAACGAGTGACGGGGAGAAAGAGTGCTATGCGGTGATGAATGAACGGAATGATATATTTCAAAATCGCGTAAAAATAAATAAAATAAAAGCAGAATCTATTTGTGGCACTCGGTGTCATTCTGTGGCGCTGCGCCACACATTGGTCTATGTATGGGAAACACTGATATGGTATATCTTATTCTACTCCATATTTAAAATGTACTGGTTAGGCCATTGCCCCAAGCAGCATGCAAGACAAATAATTATTTGGGGGCTTCGAAAGTTGCCCCTTTTCAAACATGAAAAACACACGTTTCTTCTTTCCCTGCATGGTAATTTTTATTTTAGACCATTTTGTATCCATCCCAGCCTGTAAAGGCGTATTGGATGTCATGACTTGGGCCCAGTGTGCAGCCAACCTACGGCACTCGCATGGACTGATCTTTGATCTCATTATCTAATTTGCCAATTACGTAGTAAGAACAGGGCATTGACCACGTGACTCAAGGTTAGGGCTGTGCGATATGGACAATCTTAAATCATGAGGCGTCATTTCATATCTCAATAATGATCCTGATATACTATGTTTTCTGTCAATAATAATCCCATTATTTGAATTCAAATGAATGTCACTTTCTTTTATTTTGAGGTGACATTGTTTCAGAAATGTCAAATAATGCGAATAAAATGAAAGCAATTTAATCTGCTACAAAAACAGATTATTCTCCTGCAGACTGACTTGAATCATGGCCTGTGTTCATTTATTATAATAAGTGCTCCCTATTGGCAAGTCTGTCCTATCGAACAAGTCACACAAACCAGGGCACAAGGATCTTTGACTTGGAGACTGCTAAAATGGCATTTAAAATCCCTCTTTAGAATCATCACAACACAATGTGTTGTCATGCACAAATACATAGATCTAGATAATCAGGGAGAATCCCTGGCAGATGTCTGTAATAATCTCATCAACACACAAACATGTTTGCTGCTTTATCAGTCGCCAGTGAACACTGACGGTCACAAGCTGTGTGGTTGGTGTTTAACTCTGTGGCAGATAAGAGGCTTTTGCTAACGTGACGTACTTTAACCAGCCCACCCCACTGGTCTTCCTCTTCTTCCTATCCACTGCCCCCCGAGTCGTTTCCATCTCCCACCTCCACTCCCTGCGTGGCGGAGGAAGCCTCAGGCAGGTCTAGTGGACCAACCCCCTTCCTTCACTTGGACCTACCGTAGTACTCTAGGCTCAGTGGCTTTTGTATTGTCCAGAGGAGGGCTATTGTAGGTCCATCTGCCCCACTTTCTGCCCCCTACTCAGCGGGGCTTACTGTTTAGCCTCAAAGGGGCTGCAGCAGATGGGGGCTACGCGATCGCACCAGCACCAGCAGAGCGTTTAAGGGGATATGGGGTGCGCCATGTGTTCCGGTCTATGTTAAGGCTACTACTGCAAGCTTTGTTTGTGAATGGAGGCGTTCTATATAGGGAAGTGCTCATTTTATTTTTGGAGCAGGTTTCCTTTTTGTTCAACACACCTAGACATGTTATTACGCTCTGTGATCTGTAGATAATAAACATTATGTGGGACTTGAATATGAGATTTGGTGCAGTGAGTCAGTGGTCCCTGCATTGCATCAAGGTTGACATCACCTGTTTTCTCTCACAACCTGACGCTGGCCCCACAGGGAGTTGCATCCAGCAGCTATTGGACAGCTTATACATTGACGTTATGCAGGAACCAACACCTGAAACTAGTCTTGGTATCTGGAAGTGAATGTTCCGGTGTATCCTCCAGAGATGGTAAATTACGTGTCATTAATTAAATGGGGTCAGCAAGTCAACATTTATTCTATATCACAATAAGCAGGTTACTTTAGGTAAACCCTTTTCAATACAAAGGTTACAATACAAAGTTTTAGTGTCAAGTAACTTGCCTCACACTAACTCTTTTTATTCCTGAAATATGGTTAAGGTTATTAATTCTCTATTAACACAAAGTTATGAAACATGGTGAATTGTCATACCAGGTCAATAACTCTATAGAAAAGCCAACTATGGCTGCATTAGATATTAAAGAGCAACATATGTAGTTCAGATAGGGCTCTGCCTGTGTGGCTCTGTGGTTTCCCTCTATGATGACTGCAGGAAGGAGAGGGTGCTCCTGTTTGTTTTGACTCAACAGATGCTTTGACTCGTTTGTGGGTTCAGCTCTGAGATGAATCAACAGATCAATACACTACTATTGTGTACAAGCTCTCCTGGTTACAGAGATACGCTGTCTACCAGTTATTCACCCACCCTTGCCCTCTATCATACCCTAGGCCTAAATTTTTTTTTTTTAAAAAAACAGGTTTGGTTCCTGTTGGTTGTCAGTTGAAGGTAGGGAATTTATTATTATTTTTTTTTCCAAGCTCATGAAATAATTTGGGTCGTGCATAAATTGACAGGGTCGGTCGGAAACCGGAACCAAACAAACAAAAAAAAAAAATGTTTAGGCCTTATCAGGCCCTAATCCTGTACATCCCCTTTTTACAATCTAATTCTGAATTTGATCTAATTTAGCCCCCCTCATTTGATTTAAGATCCTCTGTCGACAGTACCATGGTAGCCCGGCAGGCCATACATCTTTCCCCAGCGGTCTGTGTCTTTCCCATCACGTCACTAATGTTGTGACTGATGCCTTTTTAGTCTGAACAGGACACATGTCACTGACGAGGCGTTAACCAGATACTGGCAAATCCCCTCCGAGCTCAAGAACACGTCCACCGCACACCCGAGAAGTGAAATGTGTGTGGAAGTAGTGAGTCACAGCAGGGGGTGTTGGGTAAAGATGAAGTTAACAGAGGTCAGCCATAGGAAGACTTCACTGATCATATCTACCGAGTACTAACTCCAAGAAGTAAAGGGCTGCACCCAATATCATCAGTGTTGGGGAGGTTACTTTTAAAATGTATCCAGTTACAGAATACATGCCAAAAAATGTAATATGTAACGTATTCCGCTTCATCACTCAATCCGAGTATTGTATTCTGAATACTTGGATTACTTCCACATTGAATTGCATTTTATAAGTATAGGAATGCGGCATCAAATCCTGCTTACTAAACGGGCCTATTCTGGTGTGTTCTTCTGTTCAAACTGGCTGAATGTGTTAGGCCCAAGTCTCCCTGAAAGTGAACTATGTTATATAATTTGCTGTAGTGGAACAAGGACTATAAGGGTATATGTTCATGTGAAAGATATTTGCTATTGCATCTAACATTTTTTTCACTGAGCTTGTGCAGAGAGAGAGAATCATTCAATCGTCTGCTTTTTTATGTGTGTCTTCGAGCATACGATTTTTGTGGATGTCTGTCCTATTTCCCAGACGGTCCAACAATTTGCTGCTAGTCTTGGAGTTACCGCTAATCAAACAATAATTCCCATAATGCTGCGGGGCTGAGCGGTCGCCCGTTACGTCACAAGAGAGGCATATGCTTTGTAGAACTGGATCGGGCCGAGGTGCGTTCGCTTTCACAAGCGATCCGTACCAGGGTTAGTTTGGAAGCGAACCGAGACCAGCTGTTCAGGGAGCCAGGTCTCGGTCGGCTGATTTAGTTCACATCGAAGTAAGGTGGTTGCATTCACAACAACACAAACGTACCGAACCAAGGGGACCAAACTCGTTTAGTGCACACTAAATGCTGTTGGTGTGAAAGCACGAATAACCTGCTGAAACAGAAGTATCGTCATGTAATCCATTGATTTCAACAATGTAACTTTATTCTAAATACCAACTATTTAAATGGTAACTGTAACGGAATACAGTTAGCTATAATTTGTGTTCTGAATACGTAACGCCGGTACATGACATGTATTCCGTTACTCCCCAACACAATATCATATACTCACTCACTATAGCATATACATCCAAGCATGCATACAAATCTCAAAATGAGTTTGTTTTGTCTTTATAAAGCCACATCATTTAATTGTTTATTTAAAGCTCCACTACCTTGTTTGTCCATACCATGTTTGATCACTTGATGGCAGGATGTAAGCGTCATCCATACTTCAATGTATGTAGTGTTCAAGCTGTATTCACTCGACATGGACAACATCTTCTATCCCGATATGGGTCAATTAACATTGATCCATATCGAGTGTGTGTGTGTAGAATTTCATATAATCTTTTTCAATTCTATGAAAAAAAAAAAAAAAAATTATTTGCAAGTGAGGTAGGGCAAAACTGTCTCAAATGAAGAGTAATAAATGAATCACTCGGACACATCAGAATAAACCGCTGCTCAGACGGAGCCCCACTCATCCACATAGAACGTAGCGCTAAACTGAGACGCCCAACCCTCTGTCATATAACGTTCGTCATGCATTGACCTGGTTAGGCATGTTTATTTCAGAGATGTGGCGCGTGGAGCTTTTGAAGACTCGGGTGGAGCAGCACTCTGGGCCTGGTGCTGCAGCCCCAAGAGCAGACAGGGTTTCTGGCTCTCTGGAAACATGCCCACTCCTGTTTGTTGTGGGCAGAAGAAGAATGTTAGGATACAATGGAGAATTTGAGAGTCAGAAGACTTGGGGAAGGCTTCTCAAAGTCCTTGGGAAGACTATTGGGCTGAATTATTTCTCATCTTGTCAATATTTATGTTGGCTTTTTTCAGGAGCTTTGACCCTTTTGTGATACATCTTTACAGCTGTTATAGCTGTTATATTAATAGGGTATGTATTTATCATGTTAATCCGTTTCCTGGTGAAATGTTATGTTCATAACAATCTCTACAAATTGAACTGATGCATCCCTCAGTTAACAAATTCTTGATTAGCTCTTCTGGATATCGACATCAATGGCCAGATATATATTTTTTAACCCTTTCAACACTAAATAAGCAAAGTAGGGTAGTGGTTGGTGGTGTTTGAAAATACAGACTACAAATCTCAATCCCGCCATTAACCTGGAAGTGTCCATGAGCAAGATGCCTTCTCCATTAATGTAGCAACAAAAAAAAATCACTAGGTCACTTTGGATGAAAGCATCTGATAAATGACTAAATATTAAACATAAATAGATGCCCTACACATAACAAACACTGTATCGGCACCGTCTAAATTGAAGGTGAACTGTATCCCAACCCCTACTCTTTTAGATATGCTTGAACAGTGGGGCATGGCCTTTATTTGACCGAGAGCCTGTGTAACCACTGATTCAGAGGGTGATTTTCTGTAGCAAGCGTCAGGCTAGTTGCCATGTTATTTATGACGGTCACGCAGGGCTCCAGACTGCGACCAAATGGTCGCATTTTGCGACCAAAATCTGTGACAGTGCGAGTAAATCTTTAATCTACTCGCGCATGCGCGACAAGTAAATTTGCCGATTTTTTTTTTTTTTTTTTTTTTTTTTTTTTTTTTTTTGCTGACAGACTTACAGTCCACTAGTTAGCGGTAATGCAAAAATGAGCTGGTTTGCTAAGCGACATTTACTCCAAAAGGAGACAGCTGGCCAATGGTGTGAGAGCGGGGGGCGAATGACCACTGTGATAGGCTAATGTGAAAAGAGGCGGGTCTTTGGAGTTATCGCGCGAATCCACAGATTTCACATACCGGCATCAAAACAATGGAAAATGGCGGCGAAGCGGACTATCAGCTCGTACTTTCTACCAAGTAACGTTAAACATAATGTTAAAACATGACACATTGACCAAACACAGTGCCAGTCTGAAACATCTTTTCTAGGAAGTGTTTAGGCACAAGTTATGTGTCTAAAACTTGTTCTGTTATTGTCAGCACAGGATAAATATTCACTTTGTATTTTTAAGCTGTTTAACTGGTTAATGTTAAAACTGTTGCACAATAAAATATGAATTTATAATATTGTAGTTTCTGCATTTATTGTCAAAGTATTTATCAGTAATACAGTGAACATTATAGGAAAACTTTGCAAGTTGATTTCGGTGTGCGCTCCTAAATTTTCTGCTTGCGCCCCTAAAATTTTAAGTTAGGGGCCACTGTGCTCCTAGTGAAAAATGTTAGTCTGGAGCCCTGCGGTGGAGCACAGATAGAACCGCCTATGGAGAGGTCCACTAATTCAATTTTCGGCTGAGCCGAGGTGATAACTCTCGTTTGATGCAGAATTTTCCTGCATTTCTATTGAGGTGGCTGCTTAACCGGCGACTCTTCTCCCTTAACCAAAGTGTATGTCCACTTTCAAACAAATCATAACCGTCTTCAAGCATATGAGTAACAAATTTACTCGCTAGTCAACACTTAGACTGTCATGTCATTCAACTAAATTTGAATATGATCTTGCATATTAGTTATATGTATTTGAATGATATGTAAAACAAAAGGTGTAATACGTAGGCCTATACAATAGCTCAAATTATTGTGCTGTTTATGCTGACGGCCACTAGAGGGCAGTCAAATACATTAGATTAATGGGTCTCAGTTCACACTCACACAATGTGGTGAGTGCTCTTACATACAAGGATGTGATTCTACAACAGTTTTATACAATGGAAAAGACCCAGTCGATACCGGAGGAAGTAGATGGATAAAAAACATAATCATGCCAATTGCTCAGTCCATGGCGCCAAATGGCAAAACAACCGTAAAGTTGTATCATTATGACGTGTACATCTTTTCATTAATTATTATTTTTTTATGTTTATTGTTCAAGTGTTTTATTGTTGTACGAAAGCTTTTGATCCCTCAAGGTTCGGTGTATGTCTTTTTGCCTGAAAATACTCTTAACTACGTCCCCTGTGGACAATTCAATGGACACGTATCTTTGGATATGAATTCCACCCGCCTCTTTGCTGTAGCCTCTTGCATGGTGGGAGGCAGAAGGGACCAAGAAAGCTGCTGTCATGCTCAATTGTTTGGTGTGGGTTAGGCTTGTTTGCCCCTCCCCTCTCCGACGTGTGGTTCCTGATGTTGCCAATGGAATTGTACTGCACCCCCCTTTAACTTACAGAGCTCGCAGACTTCCCCTTTTCTTCTTCTCGCCATGCATTGTCACTCTACCAAAAATACCCTTTCTTGGCTTCTATTGCCAAGTAAAGGGACTAACTCCTGATTCTGCAGCCATCTACTCATTAGTTATTTATATTTTAACTTGCCGCAGCAGAGTGGTATGAGTTGTGGAACTGTGGAAATGTAACTTTGACTCATTCTGCGCATGCCATTGAGATGAACGCTTGCATATCTAAACATGTGGGTGGAGGAAACAAATAACGTGGCAAAAATATGTTAAATGGGAATACACAGATTTGCATATAATATGAAGTAGGGTGAAATTTGAACTCTAAATGATTTTTGACTGCTTACAGCAGTCGTCTTGACTGCTTACAGCAAATGAAATGGTGAAGTGAAGTAGGGCTGCACGATTATGGCCAAAATGGTAATCACGATTATTTTGATCAATATTGTAATCACGATTATTAATCACGATTATTCATTATGTTCGGTAAAACATGTCTTTTTATTGCACTTTCTTTTTTAAGAAACGTGGAAAAATCTTCACATTGAAACTTAAAATAATCATAAATAATAAAATAAAATTTACCCAAGATAAAGGGCAAAAATGAAATATGCCATTGCAAAGTGCAATCATAAAGTGCAAACAAATGAAAAAAATGAAGCCTATGCAGAAAAGGCACATACTACAAGGAACAGGAACATTCTACTGTAGTACAGGCCTACAGATTTTTGGCCAGAAACACCAGCCTGTCAACACTTTCTGGTTTCAGAGACGACCGAAGGCAGGTCACTATGTTTCCCCCAGTGCTGAAGACCCTCTCGGAAGGGGCACTTGTTGCAGGTATGGTCAAATATTTTTTGGCCAGCTTTGACAGTCGGGGGTAGACTCCGCTGATGTTCCCTCCACCAGTCCCAGTGGGTTCTCCCTCACTATCAAGGTCAGCACACTGCAGGTAGGACTGAAGCTCAGAGGCTACAGCTTGGTGAGGAGGATGAGCTGGGCTGGCTCTCTCAGTGACCTTGAAGAAGCTCCCCAAGGTCTTCTTTTTCTTGGATGCGCTGGGTGTATCCTCTGCCCTGTCTGCAGTCCCACCATCACTTGGGCCCTGCTCCTTGAAAAGTGCATGGTAAATAAAATATGAATAACAAATTCAAATGAAATTGACATCCACATTCAGAATGTAGATTACAGCACATTGATTACTTTTTAGCACATTTCAATCCACTTAGTTTCTTGAATTTATAATAAATAGTGTATTTATGTATCTACAATTATTACTTACCATGCTCACAGATGCAGCAATCTCAGACACAAGTCTGGCTTGGATTGGTTCTACCCTGTCCTCACTTGCGTATCGCAGCTTGAAACGGGGATCCAGAGCAGAAGCCATGTCGAGCAGCTTTTGTGTCTCGGGATCCTTGTATTTTTCCTCCAGGTAAGTTAGTTTTTTTTTCCTGATGGTGTTTGTGAGCTCTGAATGATCATCGTTCACTTTGAGGATGGAGGAACTGAAGAGATGGAGGACTGGCTTCACAAAGGAAACACTGACATACTTCTCACTGGACAGTGCATCTGTAAACTCAGTCAAAGGGTGGAGGGATTTGTGGATGGCTTCGAGGATCTCAGTGTCCTGCCATGATGGGATGAGATGTCTGGACTTTCTGTCAGAAGACAAGACTTAAGAGATGGCCCTCTGCTGCTCCAGGACTCTTTCTATCATTGCCTGTCTTGACCCCCACCTTGTGGGGCATTCTGTCTTCAGCCCATGTTCTGGAAGCTTCAGCTCCTTTTGAGCCCGTGCTAGCTCCTTTTTAGGCCTCCAGCTGTAGGAAAAACCGCTCACAAGTCTTTTGCAGATCCCTACTGCACGGTCAATCCGAGGATCTTTCATTGCATTCTCTGTAAAAGAAAATGAGATTTATAATTAAAACAAAACAAAACCTTGGATACATTTTCCTTTTAAATCTTTTATTTCCATGTGTTGTTTTCAGATTGGATTGAATTTAACTTTATTGATCCCAGAGGAGGGAAATTAGTTTGTCCCAACATCACATGAAATAAAAGGCTAAAAACTGTACATAAATTGATACAAATCACCTTAACACACACACAATAAAATTTTGGTTAGGATACAGATGTTTTATTTCAATCACTTGTTTATTTATTTATTTATTTATTTATATATGTCTATTATTTTATCTGGTCATTTGTAAAGCAATATAAAATGCCTACACATTTGATGACCAAACTCCATCATATTAGCACAGTACCATTCAATTATGTGTACTTTTTTTAAATTGTCGTTTTTATTCCTACTCACCAATTGCTAAATGGAGCCTATGGCCAAAGCACTGAAGCCTCATCCATTTATTTAGAGAAGCTGCCTTGACGACGTTAGATCCATTATCTGTGGTGATGCAGACTTGTCCCGCCTCTTGCAGGCTCCATGAGGCCAGTGCTTCCCGCAGTCCCTGGGCTATAGCTTCTCCTGTGTGATCTTGTGGGAAAAATGACGTCTGCAAGCACCGACTCTTCATTGTAAAATCATCGTCAATATAGTGAATTGTCAGGGACAGGTACGGCTCCATTGTTCTGCTGGACCATAGGTCAGTCGTAGTTGCAAAATACTCGACGGCTGTTATTTCCCTCTCTATTTCCCCCCGACGTTTTTCATACAGTGCAGGTAATGCCACTTTGGAAAAATAATTGCGCGAGGGGATCACATACTTCTTGTCCAGTGTTTTGACCATGCTTTTGAAGCCTTCGTTGTTCACTGTGTTTATTGGACACATGTCTTTGGCCAAATAAAACGTTATGGCATCCGTTATTTCTGCATGTCTTGGAGAGGTGGCGGGATACGGCGTCGCCCGGTGCAGGGTTGCCGTTATTGTTGCCTGGGCTGGAGCTGAACACTGACGGGGATTTTGTGGGCCAGCGTTAGCTTTGGCCTTCATGCATTCATCATATTTGGGTTTGTGGTGTTTTTTCAGGTGGTTGAACAAGTTTGTTGTATTGCCCTGTGGCGCAGACACAACTCTGCGGCACTCTTTGCACAGGACCGCCTTCTGGTCAGCATCACTTTCCGCGAAACCAAAAAACCTCCACACAATGGAAGTGGAGCCCTTACGAGGCACAAGCTGTTCTCACCTCCAGATGACTGCTCCCGACATCGCGTCTCACACTCTCATGCGTCTCACACCCGCTCTAACAATATTATATCATTTGAGGCTGCCGCTGCTGCAGGGTTCGCTCGCTTGCAGTTTAGGCAGCTTAATGAAGCCCTAACCTTTCGGTCGCCCCCTGGTGGTCGGCTGACTATTGGGTTGAGAAAATGCTTGATTTGATATGCAACAGCGCCCTCTTTTTAAATGTTAAAATTGCCGACGATCATCTTAATTTAATCCTGGCAGCCAAAATCGTGATCGTGATTAAAATTCGATTAATTGTGCAGCCCTAAAGTGAAGGAACGTTAACTGTCATTCTAAGGTGAAGCAAAGATGATGGCTACATGTCTTAACGAAACATGACTCCAGTCAAAAATGACACATTTGCTAATTTTGGTTTCCTAATGTTGGAGCGATTTCAATAACCTTCTTTCTCTAGGTGAACGCAGATCTCATTTTGGCTATGGCTTATTCTCCCTCTCTGTCCCTCTTGCCTCTGTACAGATGCTACAAGATTGTGCCAAAGCCCGCAGGGAGGTGGAGCTTCACTGGAGGGCATCCCCTTGTTCCAACATTGTACGCATCATTGATGTCTACGAGAACCTCTACCAGGGTCGAAAGTGTCTGCTCATCGTCATGGAGTGGTGGGTACCTTTTTACTGAGCAACTTCACTCTTTTGGTTGTTCTGAATTGGATCATTATTCCCATAACGCACAAAAAAAATGAGAAGGGATGGATTGTATTACGGTACTTGTTTTCACTGGTCGAAAATGAAGGCAAATTTGAGGATGAGTAGCAGTTTAATTTTCCACCATTAGCCTATTTACTGTATGATTGAAATATGGCTAAAAGTCTGGTGCTTATTCTAAATTCCGGACCATTGTATTTATCGCGTCAGGCAGTTTGGGGGTTAGTTGATTCTGCTACTCGCAGAAACTAAAATATGTTGCACATGTATGTAGAATGCAAAATAACGAGATACAAAAGCAAGTCCTGTTTGATAGGGATGCACCAGGGAGGGTGTGGAGTAGCTTTGATAGGATCTTGGGGCTGGACCCCTTACAAATAAGGAGGACCATGATGAATAAATCAGAACTTGCGCGACTATTGCAGCAAGTGCTGCAGACAGAAGCACCCCAAGGTTGCTGGTGCTCCGGAAAGGGGGAAAAATGATGATGATGATGATTAGTCCTTACAACTAACATCACTGTCGGTAAACCGTCTTGCTAAGTACTACAGTAAAGAAAGTTCAGGTTAAGTAAATATAAACAGGCATATCACTTTGATTTTACTGTGAAGCTGACTTTGATCAATGACATTTCCCTGATACATCCGTTTCTGCGCAGCCTTGCAGACTTGAATCATTCAGCAGGACTACAAGCTCATTTCTACAGCAATGGTTCTATTGGTCTGTCCAATTAAAACAAGGTATTCAGGTGAAGTCCTAAAAAGACCAGCTGATCATAAAATGCACCCGCCCGAAAGCAGTGAGTGCGATGCAGAGCGCTGTTGAGAACTGTGGACCATATTAAATTAAACAATAAACAGCTCTAGAAGTTAAAATAATTCCCTGGGAAACTACACGTTGTTTAAAATTAGTGAATTCTATAATTAAGTGCGGGGCAATTTAATGTATGACTTCTGCTACTCTCATCTCAGTGGAAACGCTTTTCTGAGAAAAAGCAATTCAGTCTACAGCTCGCACTCTACCAGTCAAAGTGGGAGGCGTCACTTGGGCGTCTAGTCCTTGACCGTTAGAAGTTCTGTTAAGTACAAGACTATTTGGAACTGCAAATAGTGAACGATTATGAGGTCTTCGATTCTGAAGCGATTATCAACAATCTTTTGGCGGGATTTTCAAAAATATATACATCTGGGTTTGCTACTCAGATTTTGCTAATCACTTCCTACTTTTGTGATGATCGTTAAAGACATCAACAGATGAATTAACTTATCTAATATTTTATAAGAGAAAGCTTTTGTCACAAATATGACTTTCTATGAACAATGCAATAATCAATGCAGCTTGCATTATAACACAATATGGAAGCATGCAAAAAATAGGTTTCACTTTCTAATCTGTTTTTTCTATGTCATTAAAGAAAAAGCTGCTCTTGAATAAGGAGTTCTTGTGTCTGGCTGTGAGTTTGCGCGCATGCTATGCGTAGGATGAATCGCAATGGTGTCAAGACAAATCAGATTGGCCAATACACACTGAAGATAAATTCAATAAGTTTACAATTACAAAAATTATCCCTCTCTGGTGAACAGAATGTTACAGCAGGCAAAAAATAATCAGATTATTAATTTATCTGCATCGAGACAGAATCGTTCTAGCGAGAATCGCGATGCATCAAAGAATCGATTATTTTTCCCACCCCTAACCCGTTTACTGGCTTTTCCGAAGAACGTTTACTGGCTGGCACAGGCATGTGGAGTTCCACTGCGTTTGTCAAGTGGTACCCTCCTGAGTCCTGACCTACGCCAGAACGCCCCGACATGGAAAGTGAAATTAAAACATGTACAGCAGGCGGCATAGTGTGACGGTGGTGCATCACAAAAATCACGCATCTCTAAAGCAGTGGGAGTAGTTTGAAAGTTGTTTTTAAGGTGGGAAGATATTGGATGATCTGATCTGAGTTACAGCAGTCTAATCCGATCAGTGGGGCTTACATTGTATTCCTGCCAAGAAGAAGAGGCTTCACAGTGAAGCTGTCGGGCACCCCTCTATAGAGCCATTTGGTCAATAGTTCTTAACTTACCCTGCCCTAAACAATAGCCTAATGCTATTAGACCAGATAGTCTGCATCTAACGTTTTCAAAATGTCGCCCCTGGTTATCAAATTAAAATATCAGTTTAGAAGAGCATCCCACTAGCGCTACAACAACAGTAGCAAAAAAAATAGCCCCAAGTAGGTATTGTGCGGATAAAAAAATGTTTTTATGTAAAATGTGGAAATCTTTTCAAAGAAAGACCGCCTCCAAAACGAATAAGCCTTCTTGTTGAGGTTAGCAACGAGTGTATTCGATTAGTTTTGGGGTATTTTATTCCTAATAACACTAGAATAAATGTTGAAGATACCTCAATCACAGGGTAATATATAACACCACTTGTGATTTATGTCATTCCTTAAATGGGAATAAAAGGAATAAAAAAAAAAAAAGATTGATTGCTTTTAGTTGACCAACAAAATCAGCCCTCCTGAGAACCTTTGCCTGTAAAGAAAAGTTGAATTGCTTTTAGATTTTCTGTCAAACTCTTAATAGGAAAACAGTTTCCAGCTTTGTTATATTTTCAACAAACCCTTTCAGGTGACATGGGGTTGACACTAACGGTAGCCCGCTTGCCCGGGGCAACTAAAAATAATATTTGGGCAAGTTAAGATTATTTCTGGTTGCCTGAAAGGGCAAGTGCCTTTTTTTAGGGTTTGTTCATATATATTCATATTCAAGAGTTTCTAAAAACTGCAAAGCAACCATTTTCTTCCGTAAAATCACACAAAATAGATATATTTGCAATTGTCTTCTCTTCTCTCGGACAGCGAGTTAACAGACATACAGCGCGAACATAGCCCCGCCTCCTGACATTCACTCGCAGTGCGGTCTCTGGCAGTGATTCGGCAATACTCTCAATGCTCTGTGTGACGGTGTTGGTTAAAGGTTAGCCAATACAGCCAGCATCTCAAGTGCAGCGCCGCCGCGACCGTTTTAGGTAGAGAAGGTAGACGGAGTAGTGATGGAGGAGTGCGGTTTGGAAGTAGGCTACTTTAGATTAAAGCAAATTACCAAGGAAAGTCAAAAGAATAATTTAAAGTCGTTATGCAAATGCAAGAACACGGTTTGGGGTTTCATAATTGTGCACATGCACAGCAATCGCAATCTTTTTCACGAAATTGGACCTGCACAAACTATATATTATATGAAAGTTGAGCGTCCACCAATTCCGACAATCTAAACCATATCATTCTGGGACTACAACTCGCAAATAATAACTTCAGAAGAAACTTGCCCTTTTCTTTTAAAAAACAAAAATTAAATTTTACCTTTGTGATTTTTGTCCACAAAGTTGAATCTGATCTCATTAAACCACCATAAACAGATAATCCAGTGGCCAAATTTTGCAACTAAACATGGCGTTTACAATAAATTACTTAAAGGTTTCTTAGGAAAAAGGTAAATTGCCTTCAATCAGAACACATGCTCTTCAGCGCAATCTAGTGGCCATATGTGTATTTGCGAATATTTGGCTTGGTGTCATTCGATTGTATTTGCCCTGAACTTTAAATAGAGGTTTCAAGTGTCAAAATGGTAAGATATCTACCTGTTTGTCTCATAGGACGACAGTGATACCATCTGATAATGACCAACTAATAATTATTTCAGGTGGAAATGTAATCTTCCACTTATGCCGTAAAGTAGTATCCACATTGAATATTTCACTTGCACAACAATATTTTTATTGGCACCAATATGTAATATTATAGCCCTAGCAGTTTTGGAGATGTACTCTATTTACTTTAGTTACGTTCTTTTCTGAAAAAACTTTTCCCCTGGTATCGAAAATGGTATAGAATATCAATATTTGTCCAGGTATAGCATCGAAGTTAGAAAATCCAATATCGTGACAACACTACTATAAACACGATTATGATTATTTAGTTAGACTTACAAGAAACGTGAAAGTTAAAAAATACATATCTTTGCTACTACCTTGGACATTTAGTTATTTACATTTGCATAAAATCCAGAAGAAAGCATGCAGGTCTACATATAACTGGGCGATGGCTTTAATGGGTTGCAATGGTGGACTGAAATCACTTCATGGCACCATGTGACCATTTGGTAAATAAGTAAACAAAGAAGTTTGGTTTTTTTTAAACATGTACTATGTGGAAGCTAACATTCAGCTTCAGTCTGAGCTAGGATGAGTTTTCTGAGTTCCCCAAAATTAGGCCAGGTGCCTGGCAAAAAGAGGCCCGTTCGTTAGAGATGTTCCGATACCATTTTTTCCCTCCCGATACCGATTCCGATACTTATGCTGTGGGTATCGGCCGATACCGAGTACCGATACCAGTATGTTACAAAAATGACTGTGATATGATTATCATTGTGGTAAGGCCTGGGTCAGGTTAAACCCTTTGTAAATGAATGAATGAATAAGGCAAATTAAAGCCATTTATTTTTAAATAGAACAGTATAAAAAACAGTAGTGCAACAGCAACTTAAATAATAGTTATTTTAAAAAATAAATAAAGTGTAGCCACAATATCTTTAAATAGAACAGTATAAAAAAACAGTAGTGCAACAGCAACTTAAGTAAATCTATTCTTTCAAAAAAACTTATAGTGCAACACCAACCTATAAAGTAAACATTCAAAAAATACAAATCAAAAGAGCAGCAGCTACATAGTAAACAAAAAATACTTTAACAAGTAGGCTACACATTGCAGTAGCATTTGAGCAATTTACTATTGTTCATAATTTCAAGAGCAAAGGCAGATTCTTCTTCAGGAAGATGAGCATTTCTGCTCTCTCTCCTCCTAACCTGTTCCTTCTTGCATCAACAATGTTGGATGCTACACTGAACAGTCTCTCACTGTCAACACTGGTACAAGGAGCACAGAGAAACTTTGCAGCAGTGGCAGCCAGGGTGGGAAACCGAGTTTGGTTGACTCCCCAGTACTGGTATGGGCTGTCTGAGCGCGGGACCGTTTGTTCTGTCAAATATGTTTGTATTTGAACCTGTGTGCTTGTGCTGCTTGCCCCACGTTCCTCGCCATGCTCCTGTAGGATTTCCTCAAACAGGCCTTTGAAGCTGCTCTTTCTGCTGCTGCTGCTGCTGCTGCTGTCTGGCTGTGCTTCCATACGTGGGGCTTTATGGGGGTTGCCTGGCACTGCCTCTGCTCCCTCAGGTGTGGTCCTGCTGCTCTGTAAAGCCTCCATCTTCTCCACCTCTTGTGTCAGAGCATCCTTGGCATGCTTGATGCTGTCTGCACCTGTGAAGTATCTGAAACAGCATAGGAAAAATATCAAATGTCTTAATGTGTAAAATAAGCAAATAAACAACCTCCTCCATAGTAGCATTTAATAGTAACATTAATGCAATAGTAATAAATAATAATGCAATATGTAGTTAGCCAAAACACCATTTCAAACGTGTTTATAATATAGACATAATAAAAATATTAAGACGACATACCTGTCTTTGAATCGTGGATCTAAAAGAGTGGCAACTGCATACAAGGGCTCATTCTCGATGGTCTTAAATCTTTTCTGGACAGCCTCAAGAAGGGTTTTTTTCATGGTTTTTATACCAGTGTCCTCCTCGTTCTCCCGAGCAAGCAGGCGCTTCAGCACTGTGACCGAGGGGATGAATTCAGCTGCAGATGAGGTGGAGGAGCTCATCTGTCTGGTTAGTTCTTCAAATGGTGCCAGAACAGTGATAGCTTTCTCCAGTAAAGCCCACTGGTTAGCAGTAAGGGTCACGTGCAGGTCGTGGTCAGCTCCATATGCTGAAATTGACCGCTTCTGCTCCAGTAAACTCTCTGCCATATAATAAGTACTGTTCCACCTTGTTGCTACGTCTTGGTGCAGACGTTTGACGGGCATTTGCAGATCTTTTTGAAGATCCTCTAGGCGTGTAGTAGCCAGTGGCGAGTGTTTAAAATGCCCGACTATTTTCCTCCCATTCGCCAGTGCGTCACTCACGCTTCTCTGTGACAGTAGACCTTCATGCACCACCAGCTGGAGAGTGTGGGCGAAAGCATCCCAAACTCGGTACATCCATCTCTTCCATTTCTTTCTTGATGTTGCTAGCATTGTCGCGCAAAACAACATGAATGTTGGACTTAGGGATTTTCCATTGTACTAGCATCCCCTCAATTGCTTCGGCAATTAATTTGCCAGTATGTGACCCTCGGAACTCGTTGGCGTGCAGCACCGCACTTCGGGGGGTAAATGATGTCTCTCTGTCCACCCAGTGTGACGTTAAACTCAATAAAGACATGGGGCACACGTCGGAGCTCCAAATGTCGGTGGTGAAGCTAATTGCATGCGCGTCTTTCAGCATGCACGAAATGTGTTCCCTTACTGCCTCATATAATTTGGGTAGCGCAGTTTCTGAGATGTATTTACGACCAGGCAAAGAGTACCGTGGCTCCAAATGCTCCATTAAGCGGCGAAATCCCACATTTTCGACGACGGACAGGGGTTGATCATCCAAGACAATAAATTCAACAATTTTGTCTGTTATCTTTGTGGCTTTTGGGCTGTCTTTGGGAAATTTTTCTCGTCGCTGGAAGGCAGTTTCCAGCGTTTGCTGCTGCAGCTCATCCTTCCTTTTCCCCTTTGATTTAAATCCGTCGTGCTCTTTAGCGTGACGCGTCTTCAAGTGTTTTATTAAGTTGCTAGTGTTGAAATTAGCAACACTCGTGCCACCCCTGGAAATCTTTTCACGGCATACGTTGCATGTCGCAGTCTTGCTGGTGGGAGCATCCAGCCGTGAAATATTGCCACCACCCGCTGACATGATAACGCTAGCTCCTTGATTGACACGTGATCAATTCTTCTTCGCCCCTCTAAAACAGCAGCCTGCAGATGGCAGCATAGCGCAACTGTTTTAAGAGCCGTGAAGAAGAACTGTGTCAGCGCTAACGGAGCTAACCAGTAAATAGCTTTCTATTTTAATAAATTACGTGTTATCGGAGGTGCCTGGACTCCAGTACTCGCCCATACCGATACCAGCATTTTCGGCTGTATCGGAGACATTTCCGATACTGGTATCGGAATCGGAACAACTCTACCGTTCGTTCACGATTCTGATTTTAATTTGGGCAAGTGAACATTACATTCGGGCAAGTCGAACATGACCTGTACTTGCCCGATGGGCAAGTGCTTTTGAAACCTTAGTGTCAACCCCAATTAATGCAACCCAACATAAAACATTCAGTCCCAATTCAAGTTAAAACGGACCATGATTGTTCAGGAGTGTTCAGATAACTGCACAGCTACACTACAGAAACAGGTTTGTATAAGGCATTCATGAATATGGGTTACTCCTCTTTACTTGTGCAAATTCAAGAAATTACCCATTTCTTTTAAAATGCTTAGTAGTTTTTTCTCTACCGGATCTCCATTTGCTTTCTCTGAGCTTTGCAAAGAACAAAAACCCAACCATCAAATCCACAACTACATCTTGCACGTGCTCATTTGCGGTTGTTTCTGTGAGATAGTCTGCCCCCTCACTGAAACCACACAGTGGCTCCCACCAGCACGCTCTGGCTGACTCATTTCTGGGTTTGCCATATCATGTATCAATGCATCTCAGGAAATGAGAATCAGCTTATTTCACCTTCAATGCTTACCGTTAAAGTGATTCTCATCTTCGTGTTTGGTAGCACCTGTGTTTCAAGAATAGCCTTTCAAAAGGACACTAGTAGGCCAAAGGTCAGTCTTCCGGAGCGTAGAGAATATGGAAATGAAACAGAAATGGATATTTGAAATGTACTGCAACATTTTATATATGACTTGTACACCCTGCATCATGTAATTTGTTATGGTTTCCACTCCGCACTATTGGAAGGTTATGATTTTCATAATCTGCATTTATTTAATACCCTGCCTATTTATTACTGTGCCTTACTGTGACAATGCCAAAATATCTTCAGATTAACAGATCCCCTCTGCCTGTCGTAACGGCAAATATCTTCTTGATGAAACCCCTCGGCCTTAAAAGACCCGTCAATATTTAGTGGTACCATGCATCGGCTAAGTTCATCACGTTTCACTGCATTGTTGCAGTATCTTGCAACCAACGCTAGATGTGGAATGTTATTTGTATCCAAGCTCGTCGAGAGCTACGCTGAACGGGGACGCACCTTTCAATGCTGGAGTTTGCTGTTGCTTTACGTTTACAGCCATATTATTAATGTGCCTTTCTACAGTTCTTGCAGAAATGTCATACATCCTGGAGGTCATTGTGTCTGCACTGCTGAGGAGAGCCTCCTTCATAAACAACTCTATAGCTACTAGGGATGGGCAAAACGATCATTTTCCAGGAATCAATTCCGTTCACTATCACGATTCGTTTGTTTGAGTCGTTCGTTTGATTCGTTCGTTAAGTCAGATGGTCTGTTCACGTCATTTGCCAGGGAATCAGAAATTATGGAATAAATGTTAATCAACATGCATGTAGCCTACTACTTTCTAATGTTCTGGTGAAATTACCCAGGTTAAGTGTAAATATTAAGCATATATAAAGCACATGCGTGCCTTTTTTCATAAATATCCTTAATAACTAATGGGGTGTAGTAAGAATTAAATGGCGTCTTCCAAGTAGTGCTAATAAGCCGTGAAGCACGTTAGCAACTAGACCAGCAAGACTCGTAATGGTAGGTAAACACATTACTTTATTAAAGCATGCAATTGTGATGTAGAACAAAATAAAAAGAAAACAAAGTGCTTGCATGATATTGAAGCCTACAGCGATCGTTAGTCAACTTGTGTAGTGGTGCCTTATCATTTGTTTACCCGTGGGCCATGGCAACGCGATTGCTACCTGCTCTCATTGGCTGAATCGATAAGAACGTTTTAGACTCAATCAATATAAGGTTGCGGGGAGACGAAGCTCTGTTTTTTTTGTATATTTTATTTACGTGACCATATTTTTGTTGTATGTTTTAAAAAAAAAAAAAAAAAAAAAAAAAAAAAGAGAATCAGTCCTTTTTTTTTGGAATGAGTTCTCGTCGGTCACCTTTGGGATTCGTTCGTTCTGACCGAATCGTTGGCGACCAACCCATCACTAATGGCGACCGTGTGTAGCTTGACGCCACAGAGGGTTGTAAACCCACTGTGTTGCTTCTCGTGCTGGGCCGCTGCCTCATTGATTGATTCACCGCTATCCGCTTCATCTTTTGAAATAATTTCTTATTCAACGCTTCAAAGTTACGTTGTACACTTGAAGTTCAACAGACAACATTCATAAACATTTAGAACTTCCGCACACGGCTATACTTTTGTGAAATAAATCCAAATTTGTTATTGCAAGACTACTGCAACAGGCGACTATTGGACAGGCTACTTTTTTGGCCACTGCCGTTATCAACTTGGATGTAATGAAACATAAAGGGCTACTTAGCCAACTAGACTGATGGTATCCGCTCCGTCTTGTCTGATGATGGAAGGGAAGGGCTGAGGGTGACTGACGCATGCCTGTGTGCATGCTGTAAAAAGCAATGGTGTAGTTCAAGATGCACTGGTGCAGAGAGGGGAGGGCCATGTTGGGGGTTTAAATTTAATCCTATTGGATATCTTGATATGCACTGGCTATATGAGGTTGGGGAATGAATCAGTCTTTTTCACTACTGCAATTCTTTGGAAAGTGCTGGGTGGGAGTAAGCTCAGGAGGTAGAGGGGGTTGGCTGGCAACCTGAAGGTTGTTGGTTCGATCCCCGGCTCCTCCTTGCTGAGTGTCAAGGTGTCCTTGAGCAAGGCACCTAACCCCAACTGCTCCCGACGAGCTGGCTGTTGCCTTGCATGGTGGACTCCGCCGTCGGTGTGTGAATGTGTGCGTGAATGGTGAATGTGAGGCAATATTGTAAAGCGCTTTGAGTGGCCAATGGTTAGAAAAGCGCTATATAAATGCAGTCCATTTACATTTACATTTGCTGCATATTTGCATTGTAACTGACTTTTTGCTGGTCAGATTTTTCCTTTTAATCCTTTATTCATTATGTGTCTCATGTAAATGGACCTTAGTTTGCCCAATCTTTACAGGTCCTTAAAGCATGGTGGAAACTTTTAGTCGCATGAAATGTAGATCCTGAAACTAAAAGTCACGGGTCATTTTGTTTTGAAACGCGGCTTGTGACTCCGGCTCACCATGTGTCTTCCACAGCATGGATGGAGGAGAGCTGTTCAGCAGAATTCAAGACCGGGGTGACCAGGCTTTCACAGAAAGAGGTACAAAGATTGCACTACTCATACTGCTGCTTTAAAAAGCAAATCTAATAAAAGCTGAGCGTGCCTATCTCACTTTAATTAGAGTAGTCTCTTTATGCATGTCTGTTTTTCGTTATTATTCTCGTCAACCGTTCATCCGGTCTACTTCACACTTGGCGGCAGTACTGCGGAGTACCGTGCAGTGAGTGCAGAGTCAAGTATGAAGTTGTTTGAATGAGCGGCTCTCGAGATGGCTTGTTTGAACTTCAATTGAAAAGACGTCCATGCTAACATCCATGCTAACAACCATGGCATGGTCCCATCACTCTTGTCAGTGTTGGAAAAATAAACCGAAGTCCTACAGGAACGTTGAAGCAATGCGGCTTAAACTGAATGCCCCAGGTTTGAAGTCCAGTCTGCTATTGCCTGCACGTAGGGGTTTCATGCAATGTGACATGTTGGCTGACAGTGTTGTGTCTTTCAACTCAGAGGCATCTGATATAATGAAGAGCATTGGCGAGGCCATTCAGTTCCTCCATGCAATCAACATTGCACACCGAGACGTTAAGGTTTGTGCTAATCTATATGCAAGTGTTTTCTTAAATGTACTGTAACAAAAATGAAGGCTGTGCGTCTTTGCGTACATTCATACAATACCTGATTTCTCAACTGTTTGTTACGGACGTGATGAGTAATTGTAAAAACCCTTGTCTCTCCAGCCTGAAAACCTACTTTATACCTCCAAGAAGCCCAACGCACTGTTAAAGCTCACAGACTTCGGCTTCGCCAAGGAGACCACCACACACAACTCCCTGGCCACGCCCTGCTACACACCCTACTACGTGGGTAAGGACCCCTGCACATGCACAGCTACAGACGGTGGCAGTCCACAATGTCCACGGATACAACAAAGAAAACACAGGAAGTTGTCACCAACGCCATCCCCTCTCCTAGGGCGGTATTGGTTCAGGAGGTTGTCCGGTAACCGAGAGGTTGCTGGTTCGCTTCCTGTCCCTTCCAGTGAGGAGCCTAGCAGTCCTTGAGGAGGAACCCCCCCCCCCCCCCCCCAAGCTAGGAAATTCTGTACTACTTTGAGGCACAAATCTCAAAGCACTTTGAGTGGCCACTGGTTAGAAAAGCGCTATATAAATAGTCCATTCTAACGTTCTCGACCGGTCAGGTGTGTTTCACGTTGCCATGTCTGCGTCTCACTTATCGGTCCGTCTCATTTGCTGCAGCTCCTGAGGTGCTGGGCCCTGAGAAGTACGATAAGTCGTGCGACATGTGGTCATTGGGGGTCATCATGTACATCCTGTAAGTAGTCTCTCAAGTCCTTTAACGTGCGGATGTTGTAGTCTCCGTCGTTCCGGGTTGCTCATCATGATGGTATCGTCGTGCTACTGGAGAACTTACCCTAACTTATTGCCATCAACGCCCTCCAGGCTGTGCGGGTACCCTCCGTTCTACTCCAACCACGGCCTGGCCATCTCCCCCGGGATGAAGAGGAGAATCAGGATGGGCCAGTACGAGTTCCCCAACCCAGAGTGGTCTGACGTTTCGGAGGATGGTAAGAGTTTTCAAAGTGGGGTCGGCTTAGCTCAGGAGGTAGAGCAGTTGCCTTGTAACCGAAAGGTTGTGGGTTCGATCCCCAGCTCCCCCTACTTGATGTGTCCCTGAGCAAGACACTTAACCCTAACTGCTCCTGACGAGCTGGCTGTCGCCTTGCATGGTTGACTCTGCCGTCGGTGTGTCAATGTGTGTATTAACCGATGTAAGTCGCTTTGGATAAAAGCGTCTGCTAAATGCCCTAATTGTAAGTGTACTATTAAGTGACACATGAATGCTGATATTGGAAGCTGTTGATTATAATCTACATAAGCATCTTCCTATTCGGATACTCGTGCTCCCTTTCCATTGAGTTCAAAAGGGAACGTCTCTTTATTTGACCGATCTACATGTAACCTTTACAAATCAAACTAACAGTTTGTTTCCTTGTCAATCATTTCCAGCCAAGCAGCTCATCAGGACCCTGCTGAAGACCGAGCCCACACAGAGAATGACTATTACCGAGTTTATGAACCACCCATGGATAAATGTAAGAACCTGCACACACAAAACGGGTGCACCGAGATGAGTGCTGACACACACATTTACACATTCACACACCCACATACCCACACAGACACCACATCCGTGTGCATCTCAACTCAAACTTCCTGTCCTTTCCGCTCAATGTGCCTGGCTTGTCACGTTTCTGTCCGAGGCTTGCAAAGTCATCTCAAGAGCCGCCATGTATTCTATGTTTCCCCTGCAGCAGTCCATAGAGGTTCCCCAGACCCCGCTGCACACCAGCCGCGTTCTGAAGGAGGAGAAGGACGCCTGGGAGGACGTCAAGGTCAGGCCCCCCGCTCCTCAGAGAGCCGCTCATTCACTCACGTTTCAGTGGCGGCTGCGGCCCGAAGCCAGGTCACACTGTGTTATGAACCCAGGGACAATTTAAACCAATTCATCATACATATTGTCGTCGTTGTCCCGAATCCAGTGAGTCAAAAAGGGAAACGGGTGACGCATGAAAACCACAGCGGAACGCGTGGGTCAGCATTTTGTGAACGCACACTCACCCCTCCAACTTTCTGTGCCCCGTCACCAGGAGGAAATGACCAGTGCCTTGGCGACCATGAGGGTCGACTACGAGCAGATCAAGATCAAGACCATCGAGGACGCCAGCAACCCGCTGCTGAAGAAGAGGAGGATGAAGGCCAACAACGCCATGGCAGAAACGCAGACACCGGCCCACTGAACCACGGCCTGCATGCATGTGCGCACACACGCACGCAGGGGCGAACTCACACTCGTACAAAGAAAGGAAGCAATAATTAATCCCACCAGAGGACGCGAGTTGCGATGCATGGATTTTAAGTGATTTTTTAATTCGTATTCATTTGATTCTGTTTTTTTTTTTTTTCCCTCCACGAGTTTAAAAGTTTGACTGTTTGTAGGAATGTTTTTTGTTATTATTACACAAGCATTTTAACCAAGCAACCACTCTGCCTTCACACAGAGGTCATGTTGATTTAAGGTTTTTACAGCAGTACAGAGATTATGAATCCTAGCAATGGAGACGGGGGGGGGACAGTGTCGCCGTCTCCTCTCCTGCCTTCTGTTTCAGGTTTTACTGAGAGAGGCTTGAACGATAGAATAGAGACGCAAAGCCTTAGAAATAGTTAAGTTAGTTAAAACCCCCCCTTCCCCACCCGACAAAAAATTAAAAAAAAATTGTATCTGTGAATGTGTTATAAAATGGCTATATCCCAAAAAGTAAAGCAAGGGAAAGATGTTTCTGATGCAAACGTCTGCGATGATGGCAGACTTTATTTTTTAAATGACTAGAGGAATGTAAAGCACTCTGTCCCTAAAACCTTCACTTGAATGGAATCTTTATCGTTCTTCAACAGGGAAGTGTACGTCAAATGGATAGATATATATATATTTTTTTTTCTTCTTTTCCTCTTGTGAATGTAGACCAGAGGCCTATACAGACAAAGCGAACATATCCCATAACGATTTTTCCGGGTCACGCCGTACTCCTGACTGTGACTAAAACTCAATGACATCATCCCAGGGAATATACTGGGGTCTTAGTTGAGACAGCGAGCCCCTTTTGACCCTCTGCCCCGCTCTCCTGCAGCCTGTGGTCATCCGCCTCACGGATGAGTCAGCTGGAGGGCGGTGATCCACATGCCATACGCGTGGGAGGAAGTTCCTACTGCGGCTTCTAGAGAAGTCGGAGGCAGGCCAATACTGTACTTTTTGCGGGGGCTTTCTCTAAGGAGCTCCACACGCACTGTAGCATGGACCTTTATTCATTGTGGATGTAATTTAGCAACAATGGACTTGAGACCTGTGCTCTTTTTTTTTTCTCAATGGTGGGCCACAAGACATTGACACATGATGAGACACTTCAGGTTGATGCTACGCAGGTGTCGTAAACTCAGTTCACCTCTAGAACCCTCTATACTTGTTTACTTTTTATTTTTTGCTAATATTTTGAAGCACCGATAGGGGGTTGATGTGGGTTTGTAAGAGGCAGCATCCGAGTAGGGATTAGGGTACCACCTGACATCCATTTAGGGATTAGGGTTCTACCTGACGTCCACTGGGGGTTTAGGGTACGACCTGACGTCCATTTATGGATTAGGGTTATACCTGACGTCCACTGGGGGATTAGGGTGCTACCTGATGTCCACTAGGGGATGAGGGTTCTACCTGATGTCCACTAGGGGATGAGGGTTCTACCTGACGTCCACTAGGGGATGAGGGTTCTACCTGACGTCCACTAGGGGATTAGGTTTCTACCTGGCGTCCACTAGGAGATGAGGGTTCTACCTCACATCCACTGGGGGATAAGGGTTCTACCTGACGTCCACTGGGGGATAAGGGTTCTACCTGACGTCCATGGGGGATTAGGGTTCTACCTGACGTCCACTGGGGGATTAGGGTACCAGTTGACCCTGGGTCATTGACCCTGGTTGAAGTGTTCGTTGCGTTTCAGTCTGTGCTCAGTGAGACTGCAAACTAACAGGATTCTGTATGTGTGTCCTTCTAAAGATCAGTACCTTTTTAATTGGACTGTGCCAGGCCTGAAGTAAAGTTTGCCCCTCTGGGCAGAAAAATGTTGACATACCACCAGCAGTCTATCGTTCAGACGTTGTGAACTCTCTGAAATGTTCAGTTGACTTCCATTTGTACAATGGGACTCGCACCACAGCTCACCACCAGGGATATTGGGAAAAATGAGTTGCAATGTTGTCTTTGATTTTATTTTTTTCTTATTTTCAACACACAAAAAAAAATCACGTCCATGTTTACTTTTTTTTGTTGTCACGTCTCACAAATCTCACAGTAAAGAGAATGTACATGGACCGTTTCTGTGCCATTCTTTTTTTTTTTTTTTTTTTCCTTTTTATCCTCTATGCAAATACCTCATTTGGTTCTTACTTTTACTCGAATATTCCAAGTTCTGCTGGGCTTTTATTTTTCCTATGCACTGGAATTACTTATTTGTAATACAACACAATTGACTATACATTCGAAGACGGGTTGGGAATGGATCACGTAGCATTTTAAAACAAGGTAACAATGTAATACATATCCCAATAAGAAGATTACATATTTAGGCGTCACAAAACCATGAATTGCTAATCCCACAATCTGTATGCGATGCTTGCAGTTTTTCCTACAACTTCAAGAGCATTAAGATGACCAAACCGACCCATCTCGAGCATATTTAGGAAGTGTTATATGACAAAAATCCATGAAGAACAGATATTTGATGTATGATATTTTATGGGGTTGCTATATGCTGAAGTTCAGCCAATCAACTCACGTCAATCTTGATAATAAAATCCAATTTACGAAGACCTACGAAGACCCTTAGCGGCTGAGACATATTTGACTATTGGAATCAGTCTTGTCATTTCCAGTTTTTGTGCGATGTTTCTTGTAATATCCGTGCGAGTCAGCAGCACTTCATGTCAATTAGGTTGTCACCTATTGCTTCTTCAAAAGGTGAAACCTACAGTCATTGAGACTGTCAAGGGTGAGAGCGTCTAGACAGACGAATGAATGACAGATGAATAGCGGGATTGTTTAGTTGTCAGTTATTCCATACAAATCATCAATATTTTGTAAATAATGCAATTTCCATTGACTATGTTCCTTTTTCTTTCTAAATATTTCGTTTGCAATAATCGAGTGAAAACATTTTGGACTGTGTAGTAAATAAAGCTTTCTGCAGAACCTAGAATGCTAAATTGCAAACATTTACATTTTTTAATCCATTGCCATTTTAGGGTTTACAGAAGTTTCGTATCAATAACTTCCTGGTTGGGAAGCTTCTTTGCTACTAACCGACAAGGTTCTAGAACCTTCTCGGCCGGTTGGCAGATGTCAACCCTAAAGTGTGTACAGTAGGCCTCGTTCCTTTTTAAAGTGTGGTTTCCACAAAAGGTGTGGTAAAGCACCACGTAAAGAGCATCTCAACCTACAAATGGTGCAACTGGAAACCTCATTTAGAGCTTCTCTGTGGACGTGCCTCTGTCACATTTACTAAAACATAAATGACAGTGAGGGATTATTTGTGATCCCTAGAAAAAGATAGACATTCAGAAATTATTTCTCTTGTCTTTTATATTTCATAAAAAATTGTATTCTATTAAATAGTAAACATACTTTTTCAATACTCAGTACTTTTTAGTAATTATGGTCTGTGTTTCTGCATAATTTTGGCGGCTGCGGTTCCTTTTACTATTTAGTTTCCTTGAGCGTTCCAACGCGATAACCATAGAACCGTGTACATTGACAGAAAAGAAACATCTCTGGCACTATTAGTATTACTACTACTACTACTACACCATGTTTTCAAGATGGGGGTTGCTTCACTGTTCTTTTAAATTGCTTGAACACTATAACATGCTTAGACCAAAGTAACACGACTTGTGAAGTTTTTGTTACTATACCTTAAACACGTGTAAACATTCCTTAAACAAAAGCGCTAATTTGCACTTTAGTTGCCATTCTGCAACACACTTGCTCCTGCACACTACACACTATTTCAAACATAAGACACTTAGTTCAAAAATTATATCTCAGTATGTCATTGGGAAAACACATTATTCACTATTCAAAATACTAATTATTATTTGGTGATTGAAAATACTTAAATACACACCTGAAAACCCTTACTTACAATACTGAACACCTATCAGCCAGCTACAAAAAGGCCAAAGGGCAATTGTGCACGTCCCGGGGCAGCGCGGGGGAAATATATCATTGTGTGCCGCCATAAGCCTTTGAGGGCAACTGCACCATCATGCAAAAATAGGTCCCTACAATACCCAACATATCAACACACTTCTAGATGCCCTTCATGATGCAGCGGAACTGGTACACCAATCATAAACAATTTGAAGTCGTACACTCTCCATTTTTCGGCTTGAGGATGTAGTGCATATGACCACCAACCACATGCCCGCATGCCTCTTCTGCAGGCAATGGAACAGGCCTGCGGAGACATTGAGGTAAGGTCAATCCATGGATGCCCACCCACAGAGAATTGCAGTGTTTTCTATGTTTATGTACAGTACAGTGTATCTTTGGTAAATGTTTGCTATATTTTAGCTTAAACTGAATTTGCTGAATTGTACTGTACTGCAATGTACAGTATTGAGTATTCAATTTTGGTTGTTGTGAAAACGTGCCTTCTGTGGAACTGAATAAAAACAGTGAATATGGAAGACTGCAGTGTTTTATATAAAGTAGACTAGTGTGTTGCTGCTGATCTGAAAGTGTATTCATATGATACAAGTGTGTATCATTTTGTCATCAGTGACATTTTGACAAAGGATTGTTAGGTTTTGATAGAAGAGTTTCAAATTGACATAGATGTGAATGGTATATTTCTCAGTGTTATGCCTTATTTGCTTGTGTCTTGAGTTTTGACACAATGAGCCAAGTTTTGCAAAATGTGTTGAAGCTATTGAAAAAAACTATTATCTCTGATCAAAGAAATTCAAGGAAATTACAATTAAATTCAAAGAAATGCAAATCACATGAGGCAAAGAGGCTTATCAGGCATATTGTCTGACTCTGTCAATCACTATTAGTAATTTCTCTAGAAGTTACAAGCTAAATATGTAGTCATATATATTATCAGGGTTCACATTAGTCATCGCCGCTGTGGTTGAACGCTTATGAGACCTGACTTGTGTGTCTACTCTCGAGTGTGTAGACCTGCAATACTAAGTCAACTGGTTGGTGAAATCCCACTGATAAAGTGATGCAATTCATGCATCATCTGGCTGGTAACACTACTATCCCCCATACTGTCCACACAGAGGAGTATGCATTGTCATTTTGTAGCAGCTAACTTATTTGGTTTCAATTTGAATCCTAGCCTCAGTCATTGTGGCTTTGATCGTGATTCTTGTTCAAACACAGATTGAGTATGAAGTGTATAAAAAAAAATAATATGACTGGCTAGAAAGTGTGGTCTACATGTGACACAGAAAAACCAACGCATGTGTTGGCTGAGCTAATCATCCTTCCACCATGTGCTGAAAATGTCTGAATATGACGTAGCTAGTTGTAATTGCTGCAAGAGTGAAAAAAAAAAGTGCTTTTGCTGCATTGGTCTGAGCATGCTGAAGGCAAGCTCTTTATAGTTAACACGGACCATCATTTATTATATCGTGGCAGGATCGGGCAATAGGATGTTTGTGTTGGATCCCTTTAGTAACTCTGTCCAATTGTGTTTTGAAACAATGTCATGCAGCGCTTGTGTTTGTGGTTTGGCTTTATCCAATTGTGCTTGATATGCTTTACATTTATATTATTTATGTAAGTCCTCCTCACCCTTCCCTTCCTTCTTCCCTCACAGCTGATTACTTTTTTTATACTACTTTACCAAGAGGGTGAAGGACAAAAGCACCATCCTCCCTCCACCTATCCCCACCTCTGTTTTTACCCACTGTATCCCTTTCTCCTCCAAAGTATGTCGATCCCCTCCTCTCTCCTCCAGGCCCTCTCGAAAGACATCCTGCCATTCTTCACCACCCTCATCCACTCCTCCCTCACTTCAGGCCTTAGTCCAGCGTCCTTCAAGACTGCTAGAATCAAGCCGCTCCTTCAGAAGATAACCCTTGACACCACCGACATCCTGAACTAAAGACATACTTCTTCTTTCAATCCTTTCTAAAACACTAGAACGTGCCATCTCAAACCAACTGTCCTCCTATCTCTCACAAAACAATCTTCTTGACCCTCATCAGTCAGGCTTCAAAACTGCACACTCCACTGAGACAGCTCTCTGTGCAGTGATGGAGTCACTCTGTCATCCCTCTCTTCGGTTCTCATTCTCCTCAACCTCTCCGTGGCATTCAACACCGAACTCGGCATTGCTGACACAGCGCTCTTCTGGTTCACATCCTACCTGACGAATTGCACCGCACAGGTCACATGGAATGGTCACTGAGAAAGAGGAAGGATTTGGAGGATGATATTTGTTTATAATTGTCCAAACCCTGCACACTTGACACTGGTGTCCTTCAAGGCTCAGTACTGGGACCACTGCTGTTCTCCCTGTATACTAGATCATTGGGCTCTGTAATCGCTTCACATGTTTTTTTCTATCACTGCTACGCTGACGACACTCAGCTATTCCTCTCTTTCCCCTCCTCTGACAGAATGTCAGAGGACATTCTCTGACAGAATGTCAGAGGAGGGGCAGCATGTCTGGCATCAGTGCTTGGATGACTACCCATCACCTGAAGCTTAACCTCAACTTGACTGAGCTCCTCCTAATGCCAGGGAAAGATTTCCGGCACATGGACTTACCGGTCACTGTCGAGAACATTGCGGTCTTCCATTCACCAACCGTGTGAAAAATCGGGGTGATACTGGACAATCAGTTATGCTGCACCAAGAACCTCACCGCGGTGGCATGATCCTGTAGATTTCCCCTCTACAGCATCCTCAGGATACGGCCCCTTCCTCACGAGGGTAGCAGCTCAGCTCCTGGTCCAAGTGTTCATCATCTCCCGCCTCGACCATTGCAGCGCATCCAGAATGCTGCACCGCATGCCTCATGTTCAACCTACCTAAATTCTCCCATGTGACCCCCCTTTTGCCGTGACCTCCATTGGCTCCCTGTATTAGTTGCATCAGACACACCACACACCCCAGCTAGAGCGCTCTGCTCAACTACTTCAGCTGGACGTCTGTTAGCACCATTGCTAAGAGCAAGCAAAAGTCGATCATCAGTCAACTCTTCTGTTTTGGCACCGCAGTGGTGGATGTGCTGCCGATGTAAGGAATACAGAGTCACTCACCAGTTTCCGCAATAGACTCTCCAGTTTCCTGACAAATAATAAATGTATTTGACTCCCAGCTGAAAGCTTTCTGGTTCAAAGTCTGTCTGTCTGTCTGTAGGAATGCTTGAAGAATATGCCTTACCCCACCTACTCTTTAATGGCATGGAAGATGTGTTTATTTTGATAAAAGCATCTGTTACATTTCTAAATACTAATATATGAATATGTAGTTGCCACATTGAGTGGTTTAATACTCACGTTGCAGAGTATTAAATTAGTTATAATGTTAGTAAGTAAAGTTCAGATATAGCAAGGGTCATGCAAGCATAAACAAAATACAAAAATGATAGAATAAACACAAGCAGGATAATACGATTTAAATTCCAATACAGCCAGCATTCTGCTAGCAAAAAGGCTGCCTGGAAAGATACGTCTTTAGCTGCTCTTTTAATGCAATCTAGAACTATAATGTTTATTACTGAAAACCACACAGAACCGCTGAGTAGGCCTACTTTTGGTCGTGCGTGAAGATGTGTGTGCACGACGGCGCAGTCGGTTAGATATCTTAGATGGAGTTACGGTAAAGCATAGTGCTGAGTGGTTGCCTGTAAGTGATGTATATAGGTCACGTTTGAGGTTAGGAGCCTATATTTGATTTACACCTTCACCACATAGGTAGGCCTACTGCAAGCGGGAAGGTCTCACAGCCATCGCTGTGCATTGTTATCTTGTTTATATCTCCTGAAGTCTTCAAGAGTGCATAATGTATGATGATATATTATGTATAATGCACTTTTTTGACTCAATTGGAGAAAACCATTGATTCATAAAAAACATTTATTACACACATTTTAAATATACACTTTACATCGGCACGTTAAATATGTGCAAAAAAAACATAAATACTGTAACAAATTTGTCCTCGGGACAAACATATTGTGAATTTAAAGCCTCAGTGAAAACTTGTCCTCGGGACAAATAAATCATGAATTTGAATTCTCAAAAAGACATCAGACAAAGCCGTCAGAACCCCATGCAGCAGGTTCTTCCAGTCAGCGCAGTGCAGGTGGATGGAAAGGTCACGTTCGGGGAACACCATGGGGTTGTGGAGGAGATCACTGACGTCGTCGTTTTGAACCAAGGTACATCTCGATGAAGTTAAATAATAGATCTAACTCACCGATGGCTTTATTAAGACCTTTCCCCTCCATCTGCAGACAAACAGAAAAAGGCAGACCATAAAAACCATGTATTTGCAAACTAGTCACTGGAACGCTTATTCATTTACAGAAATAAAACAATGAAGATGGCTTTAGATAGAAAATAATAAATAGAAAATGTCAGTCACCTGAGTATATGTGGAGTTCAACTGTGTGATTTCAAAGGGCTTCTTGCACTGGAAGTAATTTTTCTGTAGTTTTGGGGGCGGGGGGGAGAGGTAAAGTTTACAGTCATTACTCAGCAGGCTTTACACATGCTCTCAATTAATATGGTGTAGGCCTACATGCCTTCCTTCCTCGTTTGTAGCAACGAATAGGGAGCAAATAAAGTCCGTTCTGAATTACTCATTCACGATTCAGTAATGAATCGACAAAAACTGTTCGCTCTATTGGATGCAATGTAGCCTGGAAGACTTCAGCATTTTTTGATCGCACTGACAACATGACGAAGCGTTCCTCTAACGCGTGGTCGCAACCCATGACGTAAGGTGATTATCGATGTGCGTAATGGCTTGTTTAAATGCGTCTGTCAGTCTGTTAGTTAATCACGACAGGTAGTCTGCTTGATTCTTAATCAACTTAATCTGGCAAACTTACACATTTCATCATGTCATTCTTCAGCTGGTCGAATATTAACTGAATGGACTCAATGTGTGGTTTATAATTCTTGTTTTCCTCCGTCATGTTAGCAATAGCCGTCGGTAAAACCGTCTTCAAGTAGAAGTCAATTATGTTCTTCATGGCATGGCAACCAAATGGACTCTAAATAGATAGGGAAACAAGTCAGCACTGGGACACGTGGTTCTCTATGATGCTTTGTCTATGATGCATCATCAGATCAATTTTTACCTTTGGCTGTTATTAGGCTATATAAAAAAAACCGTCTTAAAATAAACATTAAAAAAATTACCATATGATAATAAATAATAATAATAAATATATATTTCTATTTTTTTTTTAATGAAAGACTCAGAACTCACTTTTAAGGAGTGTTCAATGCTCTGATCGAGCAGCGCTATCTCCAAATCATCTTCAGCTTCCTGAAAGAAACCGAAACAGTCCATTATGTAACAGTTAGCAAGGGCGAGCCACAGCAGAAGTTCAGAGCCCAGCATAATAAGTAAACCCACAACGATGGTATGTTAAGTCACTTACGTAGTAGTCCCTGATGACTGCAAAGTCTTGGCGCAGTCTCCTAAGCCTGACCGGAGCGCCCTCCACGAAGCGACAGCACTGGTTGTTGCACGTGGGAGTGCAGGCAGCATCATCACAAAGACAGATAACCAGCAGGAGGAGAAATAAGGTATTCATCCTGTGTGTGGTGTTTCGGATGTCCAAGTCTTGTAGTCTCTGAAAACAACGCTGCTGAGTGGTGGATCTAAGTGTCAGCTCTTTTCCTGGCAGTTGAGTGGTCAGAGAAGATGTTTCTGAGTGATTCTCGTTGGTTGCATATGCTCATCCTCAAGGCAAGTCTGTCTTATATAGGCCTATAGGCTACACCAAACAAAGACTACCTGAGAGAGGGGGGGCTTCCGAGAAGCTGCTTCATCAAAAAAATTGTCTACATTGTGTTAAGTTTATTGTTAAGCTTGCTATGGTGATTACAGGATTGTTATTATTATTAATAATGTATTATTAACGTGTTATTATTTTTTTTCGAAATTATTATTGTTATGGTATTATATTCTTCTTATAATTATTATAAATATTATAATAATTATTATTGTTATTATTATTATTGTTATTATAAGCCATAATCGGCCTTATGAGTAGACAATTTAATACAAATCCAACACGTGTTTAAATTATTCAAGAACGTATAATCTAATTTGAATTTCCCGCCTATTCATTACGGTAATGAGTGTTTGGGATTCCCTCTATCAACCATATGTACGTAATATTAACCCTTGCTGCCGGCAGAGGAGGTTTGTTTGTGGTCATGGTGGAGTAAAATGCCGGGTGCTGTGTGTGTGTGTGTGTGTGTGTGTGTGTGTGTGTGTGTGTGTGTGTGTGTGTGTGTGTGTGTGTGTGTGTGTGTGTGTGTGTGTGTGTGTGTGTGTGTGTGTGTGTGTGTGTGTGTGTTGTGGTGTGTGTGTGTGTGTGTGTGTGTGTGTGTGTGGTGTGCGTGAAGTGTGTGTGCTGTGTTGCGTGCGTGCGTGTTGCGTGCGTGCGTGCGTGCTGTGTGTGTGTGTGGGTGTGTTTTGGGGTAGTGTGGATCAGAATAGACAAGATAAGAACGTCTGGTACGTCTTGGGGAGTTTTTGTAGAGGAACTAATGCTCATTGAACTTATACCCAACGTCCATAATGGAAGATGCTCCGTTTGGAGATATTCACATTATTCACTCATCAATGGCTGGAAATCAATAATACCGATCGATAATACCGATCCAACCTGTCCAATAATACAGATCCAACCTATTTACTACCTTTGGGCTTTCAGTTATGTTTTTGATATGGCCATGTAATAATTGTTGAGTAGTTACACAAATAAAAAATATTTAGCAACTTCTCATGGATACAAATATTTATTCATCCAAACTGTACATTGTGTCTAATTTGATACTTTGATACTATTGTTTTAGAAACATAACATAAACTTACAAAAGTAAGTGTTTGTTTAAAGCTCTGGGGTTTATCGGGACTTTGAGTAATGCATACATTTACTGCAAAGATTAGTCAGCACTCCCCCTATTATGGGAACTCCTTATGACTGGGTGCTCACATGTGACAGTGTTCAGTTGAACCGCACTGCGTTTGACGCATCTCAGTCGTCAGATTATATACTGCTACTCTAACTCTGTTTTTTTACCCAGTCCTACACTTAAAGGTGACCTCTTCAAGGTTTTTCACTGATCATGGTGTCCCCTACCGAATAAAACAGCATGCACATGATGGGAATGCATACTTAGCGTAAGTATACTCATGATATGCACAACAGAGGTTCAAAAGAACAGAATGATGCAAAATGGGGTTTGAAGTCCCATGAGATGAGGCGTGAGGCCGATCTCGTGCCCGTAGCGCGCTATGAGGTCACCGAGGTCCGCACCTCGCTCATTGTTGTAGAGATTAAAAATGAGTACAACTGTATACAAATCAGCGAGATGTGTAAATGCGTAATTCAGTTGAGACTTGTCACTTGTCAGGTCAGACGTGTGTGACTGTATCTTGTAGCCCCCATTTGTTGGTGTGTGCGCGAGCTGAGCGAACCCCCTCCTCCCCTCCCCCCCAACAAAACTGAACCCCCGCAACTGAACCCCCCCCCCCCCGCCCCCCCGGTATCAGGGTGTTGTTCTCATAGCCTTTTTAGATGTCTGTGTACTCATTTAGTGTTCTTAAGCTTAGTTCTTTTAAAAATAAACATGAAATTCTTCTAACCGGAATGTTGATTGAAAGAGAAAGTAAGAGAGACACATATCCCTTTGCTCAATTACACAAGCCTCAAAATAAAGTTGAAAAAACAAGTTAATGCTGAGCTTCAATGTTTAGCGAGTTTCTATACGCGCAATATGGTGTTTGGTTAATTGATAAGAAGTGCATTGATGGAATCCCAGTATTGCTAAAGCGAGTGTGACCTTTTAGAAAGTGCAAAGAACACAGTAATTCGTCCTTTCTCACGGTTGATGTCTGATTGCTGAATGTCTTAATGTTACATGTCTAGTAAGGATATTATTTAATAACAAAGACATTGGAATGCTAGTTACATGTAGGATGTTATTAAATTACATGGATGATCGGAAGTATTTTCATCCTCTTGTTTTTTTTTCAATGCAATCCCCCGGTTCCCATTAAAACAAACAACAAATCAAATAATTATATTGTAGTGACAGAGACATTAACATTTACTATAAATCAATAATCAAATGCTATCATTTTCAAACATCACACATCACACAATTGATGCCTATATGCTTTCAGTGTTCCTTGCAGAGTGAATTTTAGGTTTCATTAGTTCACAGTGTACTAGGTAAGTACTCAGGAAACAGTTTTTTTGTGTACTTTATGTGAAACCCAAGGATATCCGCTCTCCTTATACAGTAGACGTGCTGACACATTTCCATGTGAATCCCTAAATTTCCGCAAAGACTCTTGGGTAATGTCATGGATTGTACTTTTAAAGCTTGAGTCGTGAGTTAAGTGACCTTATAAAGATCCTCAATTCAACACATGTGGTGATTCCTAGTAGAGCTTTTACGAGAACGCCATTCACAACAAATTCATTCACAAATCCTTCTGTGGAAAGCAGTTTGTAATGAGAAACTCATCCTATCACAAGACCACAAGCTCTTTGTTCAGTTTTCCACAAAAACAAAGGTGAAGATTCTTTGAGTTTTTGTTCAGGCTGTTTCTTTGGATGATCAAAAACTTGTAAGAGCACATTTCTGTCATAATTTGACTCGTTCTTATTATCTTCTCTGTTGACCCACCGAGGAGGAGATAATCATAACAGAAGGAAGTTCGCAAATATATTCCAATTACTACTAGATAAATTAGCTAATGCTACAATCTAATGCTATTTTAATTAAAGATACATATCATTTGCTAAAGAATTTCATTGCCAGCGACTGCTCTGTAATTGTTGTGCATATGACAATAAAACCATCTTGAATCGTTAAGGCCTGAGGTAGGATTTAGACTTTCCTAAATTTCCTGAGAGTCAGTGTAAAGAGACTGACAGGCCCACTGAGCGAGGAGGAAAACGTATGTAAAAATGTACAAATATTACTTGGGAAGAATCAGTGACAGGTCTGTAGGGATGACGTCCTTCACTGAGTATTACTCATGGTGAAACATTTTCCAGCAGATTTTTTAACTTCTGTGAAGGCTCATGGGAAAGATTTCAGAAAGTCCTGAAATTGGTCTTTTGTTTGCATTTATTTTATTTTCCTTATTAAACTCATTGTAAATAACATAACGTAGTGACACAACAACATAACAATAGCACAAAAGCACAACAATAATGGTCAAATTGTACATTTAAATAAATATCAATTTAAGTGTAAAAAAATATGTTTGCTATTATAAATATTAAAAAAGATGGAATAAGTTAAACTTCCTGTTTACAGTTCAAAGGGAATTCTTCTGTTCATAAATATTCATAAACAAAATCATAAATACAAAAGTAATATGCCATATAACTTAATATCGACTATAGTATCAACTAAAGAGAAATGTAAGATGCACGCTAACACAGAACAAAACAACTATTGCGGTCTTCATCAGCGCATCAGGAGGCCAGTTTGACGTGGCTGTCTGAAGCTCTCCATCCAGTCCATCATAGTGTCCAGCTCCCCCACTGCCTTTACAGCTGCCAGCGTCACATTCAGCTGCTCAGTGGGAGCGAGACATGGAGAGACATGGAGAAAGAAAGAGAGCGAGAGAGACGAGAGAGAGAGAGAGAGAGAGCGAGAGAGAGAGAGAGAGAGAGAGAGAGAGAGAGAGAGAGAGAGAGAGAGAGAAGAGAGAGAGAAGAGAGAGAAGAGAGAGAGAGAGAGAGAGAGAGAGAGAGAGAGAGAGAGAGAGAGAGAGAGAGAGAGAGAGAGAGAGAGAGAGAGAGAGCGAGCGAGAGGAGAGAGAGAGAGCAGTGGAGAGGGGTGGGTTAATATTAGAAACATTTTGTTTCTGTGTGCTGGTCGAAAATCTCAGGTGACCAACACCCATATGTGGGGGATTGGAAAGCGCAAGGCTATCGGTTCATAATTACTAGCGGGTGGCTGATGGCATGAATGTACATACCTTTATAAACTCTGAATGGACAGAATCCATCAGCCTATGGGTCTCCTCTGTGCACTGGCAGTTCTGGATCAAACAATAATATAAGAATATTAGTAATAATAATATTAATCACCTTGGTTTATACAAATTTGGTTCAACCCACATTTTATGTGTGTGTGTGTGTGTGTGTGTGTGTGTGTGTGTGTGTGTGTGTGTGTGTGTGTGTGTGTGTGTGTGTGTGTGTGTGTGTGTGTTTATGTACCTGTTTGTGTGTGTGTGTGTGTGTGTGTGTGTGTGTGTGTGTGTGTGTGTGTGTGTTGTGTGTGTGGTGTGTGTGTGTGTGTGTGTGTGTGGTTGTGTACCAGTTTGTGTGTGTGTGTGTGTGTGTGTGTGTGTGTGTGTGTGTGTGTTTGTGTACCAGTTTGTGTGTGTGTGTGTGTGTGTGTGTGTGTGTGTGTGTGTGTGTGCTGTGCGTGCGTGCGTGCGTGCGTGCGTGCGTGCGTGCGTGCGTGCGTGCGTGCGTGCGTGCGTGTGTGTGTGTGTGTGCTACAACTCACACAGGGTTTAAGCTCTCGTCGGATGCTGAAGAAAGAATTGGCGAGCGCGCTGGCTGACCTCTGGTCCTCCATGCCAGAAGAAGAATAACTGCTGAACACTCTCTCAATGTAGAAGCGAAGCAGCAGCTGCAGAAAACAGCAGGACTGACCCTCCTGTCCAAATTAGATTGTAATGGAATTTTATGAGTCAATGATTCAGGATTGAAACTACAACAAATATTGTAATGATTATGAAGAGAGATGATGAGGTATGAGGTTTAAAGTGCAGTCCAACAGAAACTCACCTCAACATTTCTTAGTGTTGGCAGCCTCAGAAACCTCACCGTTATCTCAGTGTCTCTTCTCAACTATATATTTACAGAGAAATTAAACATCTGTTACCACAAGAGAACACAACCTCACAGTCTCTACTTAACTACACATTTACAGAGAAATTAAAAACCTTTATCACAAGAGAAACCAACCTCACTGTGCCTTCTTAACTAAACATTTAATAATAATAACACATAAGTTACCATAAGAGTTGCATAATCAAAACAAGGGGTTGGGGGTGCTGTTTGATTCACCAAGGTGATACTTGGTGTTGATGTGTAGGGTCTGTTTCCAATGCTCACCACATCTGGGCGCATTGCGTTGTAATGTCTGCGCAGTTCGCTGGTGTGGGCGCCCACAGTGCAGCCTCCCAGGTGCAGTCTGCGACTCTGAGCCAGTCCGGCCAGAGACGTGATGATGACAAGCAGGCAGATAGAGAGGACCTTCATCGCTGTGGTTACCTGTGGGTTGGGTGGGGCTACAAGAGATAGCATCTCATCAGGATGTCTCTCAGTATGGCTGCGGTGAAGATGAAAAACCAGGCCACTGTTCTTATCAAACCATCAACCTCGCCAACAGGTTTTCCTTTTTGTTTAATGCTCACCTGTTGAGACACCTTTACAGTTGTTCCAACATATTAACAGTGACATTTTGTATTTAGAGACTCACGACATAATCATTGACCAAAATAGCAATGCTGCTTCTTGTTTTGGCTATGAGGATGATCATTGTTGTAAAAGCCTACGCAAAACTTATTTTTTTAAATAAGTGTCTATGTTAGTCACTGAATAGCTGAATCACAGATACAGTGCATCACAGATATTGATAGTGTCCATTAGCAATAGGAAGGAGTCAGACAGGATTTTTTTAAAGAATACATGCGTATATATACGTAGGTTTAACCATGACAGAGTTCAATTTGAATGGCTACTCAATAATATGAATAAAAACACCTGAATTAATGATTAATGAAACAAAATAAAATAAAACAGTGATAAAGTACCGGTCACAGAGTACATCAAACTGTAAGCCAAGCAAAATGCCTTACAAGAAATTCAGTTCCCCGCCCTCCTCCTCCCCTCTGCCCTCCCCCATCATGAAACACCTCAATCTCCATTCAAACTCACCTTGGTGTGTGTCCGAGTTATTCTCAAAGCAAGAGGAGAGTGGAAGATGTGTATGCTAGTTCCACAGATGTCACCTCTTATACTTTTTCCAGGTACAGGTAAACACACCCACATACTCACACCTTACTGACTTAATTGATTTTACAGATAGGAGGAAGTAACCATTAATATTAGGAATATCCCATAATGCTTTCATCAGGCATTTTAATAATTGGAAAGGAAGGAAAAAGGTTTTCGACATAGAAAAAAAGTTTCAACATGTACTTTTCCAAACCTGTCACAACACATCTATCTGTATTCTATTTATAGCATACCGTTTGTTGTCTGTCTGGTTTGCTGTACATGGCATTATATTAGCTACATAAACAAACTTTGACCCGGCATCACTATACTGTCTCTTAACCTCGATCCCAGACCCTATCACCTGTCATCTTACAGGTAGTCATGTATGTTGCAGTCATGTTGTGTGTAGCGTTGCGTATACGTTTACAGTACTATGTATGTTTCATGCTTGATGCGTTTATGTCGGTACATTAACGTTGTATGCATGTTGCATGTACGTTGTACGTGCACGGTATCGGAGTTGTGCATAGATTTTAGTCAATGTTATAGAACCACAGCGCAAGTGAGGATGTCGTGCATCCGTCACTCATGAGGCCGTCCTATGACCGTGCTACGCTCGTTTCCCCACACTCCCACCATGGCAGCTCTTGCCTCACACCCTCGTCACCAGTTTACTTCCCTCTGCAGTCTTGGAAGAGCCCCAAAATATGTAGCGGGGAAATTCACACGTCGTGCATGTGTATGGGCACGCACGTCGCACTGGCCGTGCAGCGGAGAAGCTTGGAGAGAACAGGCTAGTCTTGTGTTCATGGAAGTGTCCTCAAGCTGGCGCGGACGTGCGTGTTTGTAGGAGTCTGGTGCCAAGACTTTGCTTACTTCCTCTACGGAACACACAGTGTGTGTATAGCCTTTATATATTTAGTATGCTACACATGAACCTCCTAAGATGGCGCAATTTGATTGGTTCACTTTCTTGAGATATTGGGGATTAGTAAAATTCAACTAGTGGGCTATTACTAATGCTGCGTTTTGATTGGCTGAGCTACTAGGCTATAAATTATAGCCTTCTAGTAGCGAAATCTCATCTCATCATCTCATCTCATCGTCATCCGCTTATCCGGGGTCGGGTCGCAGGGGCAGCAGCTCAAGCAGGGGGCCCCAGACTTCCCTTTCCCGAGCCACATTGACCAGCTCTGACGGGGGGATCCCGAGGCGTTCCCAGGCCAGTGTTGAGATAATCTCTCCACCTAGTCCTGGGTCTTCCCCGAGGTCTCCTCCCCACTGGTCGTGCCTGGAACACCTCCCAAGGGAGACGCCCAGTGGGCATCCTTACCCAACCCGGTCTCACGAAAATAACGTGACACTGTCACGTTATTTTTATCTATTGTTCGTGATCAGGGACACGTATTTTCGTGTCAAATAGCACAATGGCAACGTCCGCTCGGACACTGGACTTGCGAGGCATCGACGCGGACTTTCATTCACATAGCCAAGAACAAGACAATAGATGGCTAGGTACAATAAACATCAAGACATACCATTCTAAAATGAACAGATGAAGCAGCTACCCTTGTTTCCTTCGCGGTTTGCCTACAGAGCAGCGCACCTGCATTTAAAATA
>OLKM01000052.1:212722-220222 GCA_900291075.1 Melanogrammus aeglefinus
GAGTAAGGCAGACCTGGGCCAAAAGACCAGGTGATGCAGGCTCTGGTTATTCACCAATGTGTTCTGAACACTAAGGTGTCCAGTGCTGGCCAAGGTAAATATCTGCCAGCATAGTATAGTCTGAATTGCAGTGTAATAAATAGACAATGGAGAAATGTTTTTCTCACATGATGACGGGTATACATAAATATAAATTAAACTGCAATCAGTATCTAATAACATATTAAAAGCTTTAACTGAAGGGAACCAAATGGGTGCTTGTGAATTTTGAGATGTTCTGCCATATTGCCTGCATATGTTTGCGATATGACACCCATGCATGAGGATATCGTTGAATATGGAATGTAAAGGTAGTAACTCCACTCTACCCAGCCCCCCCCCCCTCCCCCCAGCTTTCCACCAATAGCTAAACACAGCTGTGGGTATAACAAGAAAAGTACAGTTATCTTTAGCAATTTGCCAAGTTACCAGCTGCTCCAACATTGCTCAAATTAAGGATCTATCAGTTAACTTAGGTTATCTCAAGAAATGAAAAAGTAAACAGACTTCCTGCATATCATTCAATGCTTTTTTCAAGCAATCAGAATTCAATATCGACAAACCTATTTTCATCAAATGCACTTAATAGTTCTATTTTCTAGCCTTTAATTTCCTTCCACATGACTTTTCTTTGTGTGTGTGTGTGTGTGTGTGTGTGTGTGTGTGTGTGTGTGTGTGTGTGTGTGTGTGTGTGTGTGTGTGTGTGTGTGTGTGTGTGTGTGTGTGTGTGTGTGTGTGTGTGTGTGTGTGTGTGTGTGTTTGTCTGTTTGTCTGTTTGTGTCTGTGCGTGCGTTGATGGGTGTGCGGGGGGCCCTTGTGTGTGGTAGAATAATTATACTTCAGAGGTTGAGGTCTTGCTTGTCAACAGGCTTTAAAGGCCTCTCTTCTCATGCTCAACATCTGGCCCAAACCCCCGCACCATGGAGGTCCGTGAGTGTAGTCTAATCCCCCCAGTCCCCACCCCTTGGACAAAACTACACACTCATCAGGCATTTTGAATCCCCCCCAAGCCTGGCAGTGTGACCCACTGCCTGCTAATCCTGGAGCAATTAAACCTGGGACAATGGACTGTAAAACCCTAATGTATTTCGAATGAAAGTCTCGAGGAGCCCATAAACAGCAAATAAATAACACACCAATATGTAACAACCAACCTGCCAACCTGTCACATGCTTTTAATATTTGGACGTGTTTCTGGGCTAACGTCTCACTGCAGAAACCCACTAGAATTATTCACGGACTGATATTTAAATGATTTAGACAGGATGTCGTCATTCAAGGCTATGGGCTGCATGAGGGAAGCTGTCGGGAGAGGAAATTAATGGAGGCGCTCTCCACCGTGAATCTGGTGTGTGAAGTCATAAAGCAGAAGAGTGTCTGTGAGGGCTGGGGGCTGCAGAGAACAGCCTTGTATAGTTGCTGATACCGTAGGGAGCATCGTAGCAGACTGTTTGGACTCTTTTGGACATTTTCTTTCACACAGCGATTTCCTTCAGATTTGACGAATGCAAGTGCTCTTTAATAGCTTCAAAGGGTACTGACCTGTTTCATCCTTATGTCTAACAAGATGCGATATAGATGCGATGAGGGCATTGGCGGCAAGGAGTGATGGAAGATTGTCAGGTAATTGTCATAACTGACTTACTGTAATGTTCACTTAGTGTTTTAAGTCTTAAACTTTCAGTTTGTAATGTTGTCATCTTCCTAATGTTCCCCCCCCCCCCCCCCCCACCCCCCTCCAGGGAACTAGTGATCCCTCTCTCAGCCAGACGGTACTTCACTCTCTCCACCATGAGCTCATCTCAGGTGGCTGGTCCTGCTCTTTCAATGCTGCAAAAAACAGTTACAGAGGCCTTATTTGTCCCCCTCTCTCTCTCTCTCTCTCTCTCTCTCTCTCTCTCTCTCTCTCTCTCTCTCTCTCTCTCTCTCTCTCTCTCCCTCTCCCTCTCCTCTCTCTCCTCTCTCTCTCTCTCTCTCCTCTCTCTCTCTCTCTCTCTCTCTCTCTCTCTCTCTCTCTCTCTCTCTCTCTCTCTCTCTCTCTCTCACACACACATTCTTGCTCTTTCCATCTCCCTCTCCCTATCCCCTGGCTGTTTCCCAAAGTGAAGGCTGCAGCCTTGGTAGAACACTTCCGTGCTAGACGCGACCTATTGAGGTGAGCCGAGAGAGCTGCCTGTTGTTTGTAGCATTCAGAGTATGGAACAACATGCTAGTGTGGAAGCGCTTCCACCTCCGCTTTTTAATATTGCTCCAGTGTTAAATATTTCAATATTTTAATCGTTGAAATTGTTATTGGCGACAGTAGTTTGTTTAAACACCACCTACTTACATATAAAAACAAATCAATCCTCGCACAGGGAATTTTTTTGTGTTTACATGATTAATCTATAAAAAGCAATACGGCAGAAAATATTTCTGAAAACGTTCAAATAACTTCACTTGTGTAAGGCAATTTGTATTGCGTATTACACAATTTTTAAATATCCCGCACAGCGTGTGAATGCAAAGGACTGTGGTTATTTTGGCTCTTTGAGGATCCATCGATGCATCCTTGAAAAATCTCGGAATTCAAAAAAAAAAGGACGCGAAAAGGGCGCAAATTTCCCAGTGTTCTCAACATTGGAACAGTGCTTGTCGACGTTCTATGATTGCGCACAGTGGGAAACAGCCCCTGCCTCTCTCTCACTGAGAATACCGAAATTCAAACACAGCAGACAACAAAAACATGTGTACACATACACACGCAAAAACACACATACAAACACAAAAACACACACACAGACACACACACGCACACACAAAAAATTCACACAAACACACACATACAGACACATATGCACAACACACACACACACACACACACACACACACACACACACACACACACACACACACACACACACACACACACACACACACACACACACACACACACACACACACACAAACACACAAACACACAGAGACAGACAAACACGTTGATAATGATACAGGTAGAGGCACAAACAAAAGAAACAAAAAAAGTGTTGAAAGCATGGAGGTATGGCTTGATTCATGTCAACAGTGGGTACACAATGACGTAAGGTAAAGCCAAAGGCTGCTATAGGCAGGTTGACAGGCTGACGTGTTGACAGCCTGTCATTTGTTAAGGAATCCCCAAGTGTGATGTAATGCACTTACTTAAACATACAGCTCAAGGGACTGCCCAGACGAGCTGGACTCGTCATTGTTCCACTAACATTGGATTGACCCTCTGTAACACGATAACAATAGTGTGCCAGTTTGATCATCTTTTTCACTTTTGGTCACTCAACAATTAATTACTGTGAAGGTAGAGTTGGTTTTCCATTAGCGTTGTTACTCGCTACATGTATGTTACAGGTGACAAATTTGTTTTGCATCTCATAAAATGAATAAAGACGTCAAATATTGACAGAAATAGAATTTCCTCGTTTTCAGCAAGGATGGTTGGATCCTTATTTCCAAGCATGTTTTATTATACTATTTTAAGCAAAATAAACACATAAACATACACAAACCTATATACTGTATAGTGTTATATTTCACAGTAAGTAATGCTAAGATTCTAAGTAAGCAGGAGTAAATAAATGTGATGCATATGAAAATTAGTTGCATTAAGTGGAAAAGAGCCTAGAGATAAAAAAACAACAAAAAACAACATATACTGACTATAATATGTAGCAATAGCTAGGTTTAACTTCATTGCAATAGTACTAATCCTTATCCCAAATCTGTTATTTTGACATCTGTTATTCTTTTGCGCAGAATACCATCGGCTATATTTAGTACGAGATCAAACAACATTATGGATGATTGTACTGAAGATAAAGATCTTAAGTTATAATGAAAAATACACAAACATTTCCATAGGGCTATTCATGGATGTATTGGTGATCCTGAAATCAATATAACGAGTAATCAATCCATATAACGAGTGTGGTCAGATGAAGATATTGCGCAGCACTCTGAGACAGTACACCCAGTCGACGGGCAGTTGATTGTAAGACATCTTGTTCCCGTCCAGCCGCAGAATCCTCATTCTGGAGTAGGAGAGGGGCCCCTTATCTTGACAGAAACTACTCACTTTGAACTCTGTCAAAAAAACACAAGAAGTAATGAGAAAACGACAATCACACAGGAGCTCACTAACATGTGTTTTCAATGCATAAATATTTCAGAGAATTATATTATCGTTTGTACCCTGGCAGGCATGGAACAGAAGGCCCTTGTAGTTTCTGCTAAACTGGGCTGCACTTGCCATGGGTAGGATATAAAAAAAAATCAATAATACCACAACAGCTTCTCCTGATGTGGAGCGCCGTTCTGACTGAACCTCATTGGTTGAGTTTGGCAGGTTCCCCCGACTAGACCACAGTAGCTGTTAAGCCTGCTCACTGCAGCCGCGCTACTCAGGTCGGTGTTTTTCTTAGTCTGTCTGGTTGGCTCCGGAAGGCACATGACTGCGACCCTGTCTGCCCCACCATCAATCGTGAAACAAGAACACACTCGCTCCTCTTCCCTGCCAGGACATTCCCTCATCGGGACAGAAGCGTACACCGAGATGGTACGGTGGCCTGTGCTTGGACGGGGTTGGGAAGTTGGTTTTTGTTGGTCTGGTGCTGTTTAGTGGGTCCTGGCTACCGAGCAGTGGGATTATATATATCTAGGCCATGAAAGAGGATAATAAAGGGGAAGTCTGAGATGAGGAGAAGGGGAAGTAAAGAGAGGAACAGAGTGTGCTCTTGGCTCATCTGCCGCACTCGCCTTCTGAATCCATCACAGATGTTAGCTTGGCCTCACTCACTCTCTCTCTCTCTCTCTCTCTCTCTCTCTCTCTCTCTCTCTCTCTCTCTCTCTCTCTCTCTCTCTCTCTCTCTCTCTCTCTCTCTCTCTCTCTCTCTCTCTCTCTCTCTCTCTCTCTCTCTCTCTCTCTCTCTCTCTCTCTCTCTCTCTCTCTCTCTCTCTCTCTCTCTCTCTCTCTCTCTCTCTCTCTCTCTCTCTCTCTCTCTCTCTCTCTCTTCTCTCTCTCTCTCTCTCTCTCTCTCTCTCTCTCTCTCTCCTCTCTCTCTCTCTCTCTCTCTCTCTCTCTCTCTCTCTCTCTCTCTCTCTCTCTCTCTCTCTTTCTTTCTCCATGGTAAATCTACTGTTATTCTGCACATCTAACCATTACACCATGCTTTTCATATTTTTTTATTATTATTTCTTGTCTCTTCTTCCATGTCTTTATTGTTCCCTGTCCTTTGAGCTTCAACTTCTCTCTCTCCTTTGTCTCTCTGTCTCACTCACACTTTAGCTCTCTCTCTCTCTCGTCTCATCTCTGGACAGGCCATATAAGAGAGACTCTAGAGACCCTGTCTGTAGGGTGAGACCAGAGGCAGCCATTATTTGTGTTACAGGGCGGGCCTTTACTTTCCTGTCACTTTTTCCAAACTTCTTCTTGGCCGGGCCAGGCAGGGTGGGATTTGTCAGAACAGCGCTGTTGCTCTCCTACATAACATTTCATCATCACACTGTATTGATGCCATGGGAATTGCTATTTATTAACGTGTAGTGCAGAAGTGTGTCTGCACTCACACAGGTGTTTGGAGTTCCAGTACGTGTGTGCTTGTGCCTGTGTGCACACATATGTGTGAATGCACGTAGTTGAATCTTTTTGTGTGTGTGTGTTTGGTGTGTTTGTGTGTGTGTGTGTGTGTGTGTATATATATGTGTCTCTTAATGTGTGTGTGTACGTTTGTTATTCTGTGTTTAAATGTGTGTGGATTGTGTGTGTGTCTTTGTTTGTGTGTGTGTGTGTGTATGAGTGTGTGTGTGTGTGCGCGCGCCTGTGTGTGTGTGTGTATCAGTGTGTGTGGGAGCATGTGTTCTTAACAGGGCTTAAAGTATCCCCCATTGCCTCACCTTGTATCTCGTTGGCCTCCAGGTAGAGGTACTGCAGGCTGTTGGTCACCGTGGGCGTGACGGCCAGCCGGTTGTACGACAGGTCCAGCTCCACCAGCGTGGACACATTGAAGGCCGTCGGTGGGACGCCGGGGCTCCGCAGGCCGCAGCGGCTCAGGCGCAGGTACTTGAGCCTGTCCAGCCCCGCGAAGCTCCCCTCGCCCAACTCTGAGAAGTTGTTCCCCGAGAGGTAGAGCTGCTGGATGGACGGAGGCAGGTACGTGGGCACCGCCTTTAAGCGGTTCTCCCCCAGGTCCAACAGGTCCAGGGCCAGAAGACCTGGAGAAGAAGAAAAGAAAATCGGTGGAGTGAAGCTAGTAGTAAGTCTAGTTTGAGTCACATTACGACGGAGAGAAAGTAAGCAAACCGACAAACAAGTAAACAAACTCAACTAAGCTAAACAAGCAAAACAAGCAGCGTACCAGTGAAGCTGGTGGACGGGATGGTCTGCAGGCGATTCCCCTGCAGCAGCAGAATGGTCAGATTCTGCAGATGCTGGAACGTGTCGGCAGCGAGGCTGGAGATCTGGTTGTAGGCCAGCCTGAGCTGCCGGAGCCCGTCGGGCAGGCCCTGCGGCACGGCCGTCAGACGGTTGTGGTTTGCATAGAGGTAGCGCAGCTCCGTGTGGTTCTGCAGCGCCGGGCCCTCAAGCAGCTCCCCCTCCAGCTGGTTCTGGTCCACGATGAGCCAGCGGAGGGCCGGGGCCTCGGCCAGGACCGGAGGAGGGCAGGCTGCTGATGTTGTTCCTCTGGGGGGGGGGGGGGGGGGGGGGGGGTTCGAAAAGGGGCAGGGCGTGCCGTGGACATGGTGCAAGATGATGGAAGTCAATATGGGGAGAGCCTCGGTTAGCAGCACCCCCATTTGGGTAGACAATCTACGCAATGAACAAGGTAACGATATACAGTGCAAATTCAAGTAATTAGTTGAAAAAATCGAGTGTGTGATGGGATTTGGTGAATGAGTAGCCGTGTAAGAGTTAGCCGCCCATGTTAACGAAACAAATATGTGGTGCATCTTGATCAATACATATTTCTGTGCTTCTACTTATTACTAAATCAGCCTGCTAGGCACAGAGAAAAGCTTGCGCTGTAAGAAATGCAATCAGAAAAGAAAGCCCATAAGGTAGGGACTATAGGCTGGTATACAGGTCCTCGTATGACACCGTGAAAGTCCTGCCCCCCACCTGTAGGAAGAGATACTGGGTGTCCCCAGGCAGATCCGCCGGGACGCTGGCCAGGGCTCTCTGGTCGCAGTACAGCGCCGTGGGCCACTGGATGGGGCAGAAGCAGCCGTTGGGGCAGGACTCAGGGTTGTTAGCCTGGTACCACTGTGGATCCAGCCTGTCGTTCAGGCTCATGACACTGGGCTCCCCCAGCAGGCGGTCGCTCCACAGCGAAACACCTCCGTAGTCCACGTGGGAGGGGTTGGACGCGCCGACACACTCCCACATACAGAGGACGCAGAGCAACGCCCCAGCGCAGAGTGGAGCCATGGGGGGTA
>OLKM01000052.1:223780-233780 GCA_900291075.1 Melanogrammus aeglefinus
GTCGTAAAGACTTCGACGTGATAATGTTACAGCGTAAAGTGTTACAGTCCGTTTAACATTTACAATACAGTCATTGTTACAGTTACAGCCCGAATATGGCCACATTGTATCAGTACCCCACATAGCTCATTCCGGAAAGTAACCACGGTATGTGTCATGGGCGTGGGGGTTCCTGCATTGCGGTGTACTGTATTGATGTCGTTTTCGCATACATGCCATTCCAATATATTGTATTTCACTGTAATCTCTTGTTTTCGTTATCTGCAACAAGTATTTGTTGCCTGTAGCTGGTTTGAGACGGGTTGCATGATTCTTCGTTTCTGACCACGCGTCCACATAGGCACTGTTCCCTGCTTGCTGGTGTCGAACACACGGTCGTGTTGGCGTCCTGCTTCAACTTTAAGGCTCCTTCCTCAACCTTCCTACTCAGAAAAAAGCAAACACAAAAATGGTCCTGTATTGGTTTGCTTCTTTTTAACAGTACTGTTATACTGTACTTTACTGTATTAAAATAGAAAGTAATGAAACATCTCATGTAGGTAATCACATATGTCACAAAATACACTTTCGTTTCAAAAAGGAAGCATTAGACACTGCAATACAGTACACTGTGATATGGTACAGTACTGGCAAATATCTCTAGATACAGTCTGAGTAGGTAGAATAGAGTTGAAGACATAACTGTATTCAAGTCGGATAGCCTTATTATGGATGAAACTGTGAAACGGCCTTAGATTTAGGGCTGGACTCTCTGCCCATCTTCCCTCATATCAGACCATGGTTCTATGACATGGTCCACCAAAGTTGCTCTTATGTCATCGGAAATAATGTTCCGTGCACAGCCTCTTCCACCACGTCCTCCTCTATGTCTCTGTCCTCCTCTTCCTCCTCCTCTGCCTCTTGCTCTTGCTGCATCCATGCTTGCAAAATTCTCAAAATGGCTTAACTGAGGCCTTTTTGTAGCTGGCTGATTGGTGTTCAGTTTTGGAAGAAAGTGTGCAAAGCAGCGCTTTTGTTTAAGGAATGGTTATATGTGTTTAAGGTATAGAAACAAAAACGTCGAGTTGTGTTACTTTGGTCTAAGCATGTATCTATAGTGTTCAAGCAATTGAAGAAAACTGTCAGCACTTTTTATCCTGTGTAAGAAATGTTTTTTCACAAAGAAAGAATGATTCTCGTAATAATACAACTAATAATAGAGAGGATTCACTGGCCAAGATAGGACTGTGATAATAATCTCCAATCTTATAGTGCAGACGGGACTGTTGGTTTAGCCATAGACAGCCAAGGAAACACTCCTCTGTGATTCCTTTCCCTGGGAGCGCACGCTTCCAGCAGACTCCTAAAATCGGGCCACCTTTTGACGCAACTTCTTCCTGCGCTGAAACTATAGCGACCTTTTGTACTGGTACGTTTGAAAAGTATTTTCTGAAGGAATTTGTATTCAATATTGAACAAACTAAAAGTTGTATGTGTGTATACATGGATCATATGTGATATGATATAATATATCTATATATCTATATCTACATGCATCTGTATTCCTTAGTGTCAAAGAATATTATTTTCCTGGCATGAGTGGTCTTGGACTGATGTCAAGATGTGGACACTCGATTTCTTTCATACAACATTGTAATTTCTTTCACGGACACTAGAGGACTCTGTTAAACCAAATACCGAGATAATTCAGATTTTACCCGTTGCTTGAACACGTTTTGCTATACTTGGCTCATTGTGTCAAAACTCAACACACGCAAATATGACACAAAACTGAGAAATATGCCATTCACATCTATGTCAGATTGGAACTCTGCTATCGAAACCTAACAATCCTTTGTCAAAATGTCACTCTTATGACAAAATGATACACATTTGTATCATAATAATACACTTTCAGATCGGCAACACACGAGTCTACTTTATATAAAACACTGCAGTCTTCAATATTCACTGTTTTCATTCAGTTCCACAGAAGGCATGTTTTCAAAACAACCAAAAAATTGAATACTCAATACTGTACATTGCAGTAAGATACTTTACAGTGCAGTAAATTCAGTTTAAGCAAAAATAAAACAAAAATACACAACTTTACTGTAAACACAGAAAATACGGCAATTATGCATGGGTGGTCTTATGGATCCTCTCCTTGTGTGCCAAATCCATCCTATACCTCAATGTCTCGCAGGCCTGTTCCATTGCCTGCAGAAGAGTCATGCGGGCATGTGGTTAGCGGTCATATACGCTCCATCCTCCAGCCGAAAAAAACCCTTTTATGGGGTTTAGATATGGCGAGTAAGGGGGCGAGTATACATCTTCAAATTGTTTATGGTTGGCGTACCAGTTCTAGACCAAAACAGCCCGATGGAAACAAACAGCAGGCAACAACAAACCTGCGGCTGCTCTGATCTGTCCTGTTCAGCTGCATCATGCAGTGCATCTAGAAGTGTGATGATATGTTGGGTATTGTAGGGACCTATTTTTGCATGATGGTGCAGTTGCCCTCGAAGGCTTATGGCGGCACACAATGATATATTTCCCCCGCGCTGCCCCGGGACGTGCACAATTGCCCTTTGGCCTTTTTGCAGCTGGCTGATAGGTGTTCAGTTTTGTAAGTAATTGTTTTCAGTTGTGTATTTAAGTGTTTTCAATGTGTTTTGCATTTTGAATAGATGTGTTTTCCCAATGGTACACTGAGATTTCATCAAGTGTCATGCATGAAATAGTGTGTAGTGTGCAGAAGCAAGTGTGTTGCAGAAAGGAGCAAGTGTGTTGCACAATTGCAACTAAAGTGCAAAGCAGTACTTTTGTTTAAGGTATGGTTCCATGTGTAAGGTATAGTAACAAAAACTTAAAGTTGTCTTACTTTGGTCTAAGCATGTGTTCAAGCAATTGAAAAAAACGTTTTTCAGTTCCCGAGTCATGCTGTAAATAGCTTTAAGATGTTAAGTATACCGGAAGGGTTGAACTTCCTGCATTTTTTCACGGTTTGAATAATGTTTGCCGGGTTTACAGAACATTTCTGGCAGTATCTCTAATAAATTTAGAATGGGTCCTAATTACATCAGGGAAACCGGCTCTAGACCAAAATGATGACATAAGCAGTATGAGTGTATGAGTATCGGCATATATTTTCCACTGCAGACAATCCAACACAGCAGGGGATTCTGGAAAACCCATTTTGAGCCATACATCCTCAGGAGACTACGAGGCCAGCGTGTATATGTGTGTGTGTATTTGTGTGTGTGTGTGTGTGTGTGTCTGTGTGTGTGTGTGTGGGGGGGCGGGGGGTGGCTCTGTCTGTGTTTATGTGTGTGTTTGTGTATGTATGTGTGTTTGTGATCGTTTGTGTGTCATGTATGTCTCTTTGTACGAGTGTGTTTGCGGGTTTGTCTGTGAGTATGCTCATGTCTGCATTTGTGAGTTGCAAGAAGTGCACTGTGGATATGAATACCTGCAAGCTGTTAACCCCTACCGGGTGTTGCACTAACTAAAGTATGTATGTGGGGATCGATGGTGTGTGTGTGTGTGTGTGTGTGTGTGTGTGTGTGTGTGTGTGTGTGTGTGTGTGTGTGTGTGTGTGTGTGTGTGTGTGTGTGTGTGTGTGTCGTGGTGTGTGTGGTGCGTGTGTTTATGTGCATGTGTGTGTGTGTGTGTGTGTGTGTGTGTGTGTGTGTGTGTGTGTGTGTGTGTGTGTGTGTGTGTGTGTGTGCTGTGTGTGTGTGTGCGTGTGTGTGTGGTGCGTGCGTGCGTGCGTGCGTGTGTGTGTGTGTGATAGTGTCCGTCTAGGCGTGTGCGTGTTTGAGTGTGTGTGCAAGCGTATGCATGCTGCACGTGCATGATCCACGTGTACGATGCGTGTGCACGATGCGTGTGCATGATGCTCGTTCATGAGTGTGTGCGTGGAGGGGGAACATGTGGTTCCTATTGCATGGTTTACCCCCTGTGCCCAAGGTTCTCTGTGTCAGGTTACACTGCAGAGACAGTTTTCAGTGATGTCAAATCTTATTGTGTCTTTATTGTTTTCTGGCTTCCAATATGCAATTGCTGTCCTGTTGATAATGCACGTCTAGCTTCATGTTTCCTGGTTCAACATACTCAGGATAGGAGCAATCACACATCAAAGCGCATCAATGTTAGAATTTACAAGTAAAGCGTACGTTGGTTGTATTCCATTAGAGAAATGTGTTTTAACGATGTGAAACACCTGGCACTACAGAAATAGAAAGGATTCAACGTCTTTGTTCTCTGAGTTTTCTCTTGTAATCTTCATGGTTGTCTTTTTCTCGTATCAAAGCTCTTTGGCTTGATGAACATCTGACCGTCATACTGAGCCAATAGGAAGTCTTCAGGCTCTCACTAGAGAAATTGTCTTCTAAACCTATAGCCCCCCCCCCCCCTGTCCTGCATCAGCCTGCTGTCCCCCACCATCAACCCCATCTTGGGTCACCCCCATGATTAGAGCTGTAGGCGCATTTTGTGATCCTAAGTGCTGTAATTTAAATAGTTCATGTCACTTTCTCTGATGAAATTGTGGATCAGCCTGCAGAGAAGCAGCTCTTTGGGGTGATACGCTTGACATTCCTGGGATGAAAAGTTCACAGCCTGATCCTCTGATCCCTGCCATCCTGACCCAGATGGGGCAGGGGGTGGGGGGGGGGGGGATGTCTGCTGTCCCATTTGGCGTCTTGTCTTTGAACTGCAGAGATCACATTTTAAATCAAAACTCTTTGAATGCTCTTTCCTTCCTCTGTTGCACTATCCCTGCTCTCCATCAATCTCTGTATCTGTTTCTATTTCAAACAAACCAATACACACTTATGCAAACACACAAACACACAAACACAGACACACATACACACACACACACATATACATTAAAAAGGAGCCATCATCTGCAGACCTTTCATGATGTCACCCCGTGGAGGAGGTCAGGTCCACAGGTCCAGAGCTCCGGGTTAGGACTGCGTCGTTAACCTCTTAATAGTTCAAGCGGCTGAGGTTCCCACCACCAGAAAACCCCCAAGGACCCGCCATGTGTCATAATGGCAGACCGTCGGGAGCTTAGCGCCGCTACTGCATGAAAAGAGCCGGTCAGCAACTCGGTAATCATACGGTGGGTAGGCTGGAGGAACCCAAAGTGTGGTGCAGTGGAACAAAAGTGAGTTTGAGACAGCATACTGTACCTCACGTGTCCCGTTTGGAGACACAAAAAAGGGAGACAACAATAAGAGACAGCAGAATCCCCCTTGATTGGATGCAGTGCCTTTGTTTATCAGTTCCTCCTGTTGCGCCATTCCTGCTCGATTGGGTCAGAATACAACAGATCCACGCAGATGTGTGCCTACACTGGTGTACACACTGTTTGGTGCCCTTAGTTCCACTGCCAGACAATCTCGAGGTCCACGGTTGAACACTGCCCTGCAGACGCCACTAGTCTGAATATCTGCTGAAGCAACACAAAAATAATACAGTGTTATAAGGTGTTAAGTTATGAGGAGAAGATCAGGATCAAAGATGAGGGAGATTAGTTGCCATTTGGATGGTTTGGTTGAAGAAGGGTGCTGGAGATGGAGAACTAAGTAAACAAGGGGCCCACGTTGTGACCAGACAGTATGGAAGGCTCCAGGGGCCTGCCATGTGTTTTCATTTAACCCTTTACGACACGTGAGGAGGGAAGGTTTCTTCTAGTCACACTAAGAACACAGTTTCCACTCACAGGCAATGGCTCGAGGAATCGTCCAAACCACCAAGTGTCTATGGATTTTCCCACCACATATGTCGGAGTTATTTTCCACTCATTTATGCCCATATTACAAAATAGGACACACACACATACATACAGATACACACACAGTCACAATAATGTGAGACACACAAATGCACAAACACATACACACACACACACACACACACACACACACACACACACACACACACACACACACACACACACACACACACACACACACACACACACACACACACACACACACACACACACACACACACACACATGCTCACACCATACACCACGCACACACACACACACACACACACACATACACACACAACACACACACACACACACACACACACACACACACACACACACACACACACACACACACACACACACACACACACACACACACACACATGCAAAGTGCAATACCACCTCACCTATAATTGCTTGTCGTGACTGTCGTTAAGTGTAATTACTTCTTTAGTACTTTCCTAAGGGTCAGTGTTACTGAGTTGGATGGGCCGGGTTGAGGGGGATTCATCTGGGAGTGTCTGCTGCACACAGATGGAAACAATCCTCTACACAGCCCCCTCGCTCCATCTCACAGCACCCTCTCTGGTGATGAAGGAACCTCCGAAATGGACTCTGGCAGCGGTGGGGGCTGATGTTTCGTGGGTGGGGGCGGGTGTCCATGCCTCGTTGAAGGAAGGGGCCGACCAGGTGGGGGTGGTCGTAAACTAAACCATGCATTGGGTTTCCAGAGGGGATGTGGTGTTGGGGAAGGGGGGAGGGGGGGGGGGGGGGTACAGGCAAAAAAGGGGGGGGGGGGGCAATTTTTACAAAGTGTTTGGCTTGGTCCCTTTCACTCGCGGACAAGCTGTAGGAGCGGCTGGGGAAGTGGAGTACGGGACAGTCTGTTCGAACAGGTAGGGTTTGTGTGTGTGTGTGTGTGTGTGTGTGTGTCTCTCGGGGGGGGGGGGGGGGGTTGGGGGTTTGGGTGTGTCGGATGTATCTGTGTACATGTTGGAAGTTGGTTGTTTATTGTGCATAAAGAGACTTCCTAATGTCTGTGCATAAAACTTTTTATTATACATGATCTTTTGTTTGCATTTGCTTTGTGAGCTGGTCACTGAGTGAAATTCTATGTTAATAAGGCTTTTCCCTCTCCTGAGAAACATACTTATTAATGGTTTTACAACCCTGACAAGATGAGAACAATATGTTCTTTAATGGAAACCCACGACACAAAATGATTTGTGCAGATAATTTGTTGTATGTTGTGTACCGCATGATTATTTCCACAACCATATGTATACGTTTAATTCATACAATCCTATTTTTACTTACCTTATTTCAACAATCCTTACATAACTTGTTACTTATGCAAAGCATGTTCTTTGTTCATGGCAATCAATATTACACAAGATAGATGTTTCCATGTTTTGTTCCCTTTTGGGGGAAAGTTAGTGAATAAGCTACAATTGTCATCCGAGCCAAAAGGTTCCGGAGTTCGATCAACATCACCTTTACCTGAAATGATTACCTTTTGTATAAAAGTGTCAGCGTTACACCAACACCTCACAGTCAACTCTGATAACAGGGTCCCTTCACTCCCTGTAGGTTACGGAGATTTCAGTGAAACTATCAGTAAACGACAGTGACCATGCGTGGTGCAGCTGCCCTGTTGCTCCTGGTGGCCTTGGCCCCCTCCTGCCTCTCCCAGGAACGGGACCCCTTCGCCTGGCTGTACAACCCCCGCGGCCACGGCTTCCTCCAGGCCGACAACGCCGGAGGGGAGTGTCCCGAGGAGTGCGACTGCCCCCCCACGTTCCCCATTGCCATGTACTGCGACGGGCGGGGTCTCACGGCCATGCCCAGCATCCCCCCCCGCATGAAGTACCTGTATCTGCAAAACAACGCCATCAGAGCCGTGCCTGACTCAGCCATGGTCAACGCCACTAATCTGGTGTGGCTCCTGATGCAACACAACCAGCTGGCGTCTGACGCCATCGGAGAGCAGGTCAGCCTCAGATCTCGTCTCCTCCGGGGGGGGGGGGAAGAGTGTATATGAGGGATAGACGCAGCGATGAATAATGCTGACCACGTTACACGTAGCACAGGAGCGCTACAGGTTGACCTTAACCTGTTCACTCATCCTAGTAAGCCTGTCTTATGTGCCTTGTGTGTCTGTTGGTGTGTGACTGTGTGTGTGTCTATGTATGTGTGTGTGTTGGTCTGTGTGTGTGTGTGTGTGTGTGTGTGTGTGTGTGTGTGTGTGTGTGTGTGTGTGTGTGTGTGTGTGTGTGTGTGTGTGTGTGTGTGTGTGTGTGTGTGTGTGTGTGTGCGTCTGTGTTTTGTGTTGTCTGTAGGCCTTTGCCAAAATGCAAGGATTGGACCGTCTTTATTTGCACCACAACAACCTGACCCGTATCCCCGCCAACCTCCCTGGTTCTCTGCGAGACCTGCGGCTCAACCACAACAAGATCGAAAAGGTAGGGTTCCTGTGCCCACAGCAGGGCCCAACATGTCACTACTGAGCCATGGTCCCCTCTGGCTGTGGAGCCATGGACCACATGGTTTGATGGTAGGCCAATGTTTTTGCTTGTTGATGGCTGTCCCACAGGTGGTCCCCGCAGAGCTCGACCAAATGGAAAACCTGACCATCCTGTATCTCCATGACAACGTGGTGACCGACATGGGCACTTCGCTGAAGGCACTGAAGTCCCTCGTACTGCTGGACATCAGCGGGAATCACCTGAAGACGGTACAGTGTTTGTCTGATCGGAAAAGTGCGGCTGCTCAAACCACGGCTGCCCGTGATGAGTTGAGTTTGGAGAGAAAAGCTTAACCCTCCCCTCCTAACCAACCCCTGCCCTGTGTTGCCGGATGGCAGGTTCCCAAGGCTCTCCCGGTGGAACTCCACCAGCTGTACTTGGAGTCCAACGCCATCGACACCGTGCCTGAGGACTTCCTGGCTCACGTCCCCCAGCTGCAGTACGTCCGCATGGCCCACAACCAGCTCACAGACAAGGGCATCCCGCGCAACACCTTCAACGTCAGCAGCCTGTTGGAGCTCGACCTCAGCTTCAACAAACTGGAGAGGATTCCCCTGGTCAGCACCACCTTAGAGCACCTCTATCTGCAGGCCAATCAGATCAAAGGTGATACCAGCACACACTTTACAATACATCTGGGTAGAAGGACGTATGTGTGTGTGTGTGTGTGTGTGTGTGTGTGTGTGTGTGTGTGTGTGTGCGTGTGCGTGTGCGTGTGCGTGTGTGAGGGTAATGTGGACTTAAACAAAGAAGTTCAAGGTGATTTGGGAAACCAAGAGCTACCTACTGCTGGTTCATGTTAGTGTTCATGCCTGAAGCTAGCAAACAATAAACGACACCATAGTCATTGCTACTTGTGTTCCCAAATGGCTCAACATATATGTATCAGGCCAACACTCCTACCTCCTGGGTAAATACTGATGCAGGTGATATGGGAAACCAAGAGCTACCTACTGCTGGTTCATGTTAGTGTTCATGCCTGAAGCTAGCAAACAATAAACGACACCATAGTCATTGCTACTTGTGTTCCCAAATGGCTCAACATATATGTATCAGGCCAACACTCCTACCTCCTGGGTAAATACTGATGCAGATATAATAAAATAACATAATTTCTACCAAATGGGACTCTCTCTCTCACAACTATATTTCTCCCCCTTTCTCTCCCCCACCCCCCCACCTCTCTCTCTCTCTCTCTCTCTCTCTCTCTCTCTCTCTCTCTCTCTCTCTCTCTCTCTCTCTCTCTCTCTCTCTCTCCTCTCTCTCTCTCTCTCTCTCTCTCTCTCTCTCTCTCTACTCTCTCTACCTCTCTACCTCTCTCCCCATTCTCTCTCTCCCTCTCTCTGCCCCTGCAGAGTTCACCCTGGGGAGCTTCTGCAATGTTGTGGATGTGACCAACTTCTCCAAGCTGCAGACGTTGCGTCTGGATGGGAATGAGATCAGCCGGCAGGACATCCCTACTGAGTCCGCCCTGTGCTTGCGTCAGGCGGCCAACATCGAAGTCTAACGTGTCTGTCCAACTGTCTGTCTGGACGTCACATTTATCACAACATCATGATTTTCTCATATGGACATTGTTGTCAAGAGGCGGAAACGTAATCGTACTTTATGTCGATTAAAAAGTATGCGGGGACTATTTTGGTTGTCTGAAATTCAACTTTATCATGACAGGATGTGAGAAGGTTTGATTTTTAAGGGGACA
>OLKM01000052.1:238780-266280 GCA_900291075.1 Melanogrammus aeglefinus
CTCTGTCTCTGACCCCTGTCTCTGACCTCTGTCTCTGACCCCTGTCTCTGACCTCTGTCTCTGACCTCTGTCTCTGACCCCTGTCTCTGACCCCTGTCTCTGACCTCTGTCTCTGACCTCTGTCTGACCTCTGTCTCTGACCCCTGTCTCTGACCTCTGTCTCTGACCTCTGTCTCTGACCCCTGTCTCTGACCTCTGTCTCTGACCCCTGTCTCTGACCCCTGTCTCTGACCTCTGTCTCTGACCCCTGTCTCTGACCTCTGTCTCTGACCTCTGTCTCTGACCTCTGTCTTCCACTGTAAGTTTATGAAACCTTCTCCCTGGCCAAACAGTTAATTTAAAACCGTCTACCTGCCCTCACACCTGTCCCAGCTAGATCCCCCTCTCTGACCCCCACTTTTAGTTGATTCCGGCCAAACATCTGTCTCTATTCCCCCATTACTTTTGAGGAGTTGATTGAATCATCTATGTGGATTCACCTTCATCTCATCCTCCTCTCTGCCAGACCTCTGGCTCTTATGTACCGTATTGTTCTTAAATGAATTGATCAATGGAGTAACTAAAGGGTTTTGTTTTAGCCCCAAATGGCCCTTTGTTTGACTTACAGTCCAACAACAGTCCTCACACAGACCAACAGGTCTGAGGGCCTATCCCCAGGTATCACCCAGGTATCACAACCTGCCAATTGTTCAACATAGAGAGGCTATGGGACAGGGGTGGCAAGCTACTTTCAAAATAACCAGGTCAAAAAGATCTACCTGCATTAAAAAATGCATCTGTTTTTTGATGACTTGCACTGAATGGAGTCATCCAAGGTTGCATAGTTCGGAGAGTTGCGGCTGGTATCTAGTCTCAAGCAGGATTCCAAATTACCATCAGTCATGGTGGAACGGTATTTAGACTTAATAATCTTCATGTGGGAAAAGGCATAAACTGGCATAAATAAGTAAGGCCAAATAATTCATTCCTTTGTGAGTAAGTTCCAAAATGGTCACTGAGCCCTGGACTTAAGCTCGATATCAGCTTTAACTATCAAAATCTCATCCTCCGCTGCAGCTGGTTCAGTTGAAACAGCGCTGAAATTTTGCAGTAAATAAACCTCAACATCTTCCCTAAATGGATAGCACATAAATGTACCGAATGGCTTGAGAAAATCAAGGTCTTGAAACAACTTATTTTTTGGAATGTCACACAAATTATACCAGAACTGCCTTTGCGATCGACTGGGCAAATTAAGAAGTGTACCACACCAGATCATAACTTCTTCATTTGCTAACCATTAGATGAGTCGAGTACCAAAACAGCCTTTATAGATCAATGTGGTACGGTAGCCCAGTATTGTGCTCAAGACAATCACACTAAAAATAAATTCATGAACATGGTAAACATTTTTATAAGTTCATAATGTTACCGTACACATTTCAGGGTTCCAGAATTAGATTCTTCTTTTGGGGGGTAGCTGACGGGGGAGTTGAAGATGTTAATTTTTTTGTTTTGGAAAGATATTGGATATTCAACCGAGAAGCAGTACTTCCAGTCGAAGCTGTCTGGCAGCTTTCATTCTCTATTGAGTAATTGTTTGGTCAATATTTCTAGACAATTACACAAATTACAAAGGACCCTGTCCTAAAAAGCGGCCTGACTACAACACATTAAACCGGGGGTGTCTCACATTTCAAAACCAGTAGGTAAAGTAAATTTGGTATTTCGCACAACCCCTCATACTGATCGGTGAACTCATGATTGATTATATTCAGGATCTTGGCCTGCCAAAGTCTCTGTGGTTCTCTGGCTTTGAACATTGTTGGAAACAATTATGATAATGTACACAAATCAACAAAGTTGAGTCTGGTCGTTTTTTGATATTTTTATGTGTAAATTGCTGCATAATAAACTTTTAAGACAACTTTTTCTGACAAAAGAACCTCACGGACCACCTAACTACCCCAATATCCAGAAACAAATAGGCCTACTTCGACAGTATGTTACGCTAAATGGAGTTATTAATACAAATGCACTATGCTGTTCCTTTGCAACAGATTTGCATGACTAAATTATAATGATCACAAAGCCGGTGAACAGTTTGAGAGTCAATGACGGTAGTTCTGAAGTTTTGTTCGAACAGTTTTAATGGAACAGTTTTAATGAATGAATGTCATTGTAATGAGTAAATGAGCATGATTCACCCCTCTCAGGTGAACACCCACTACCATTCCAAACACAGCAGATATTCTGCTGAAGGATGTGGAGCTCTGTCTGGGCAGCGGTTAAATGAGGCTTGCAAGGGAAAGTGGCTTTTCGGACACTTATAACGCGAGTGTGTGTGGATAATGAAGCGCTGTCTAAGCAGCGATTCATTTAATGCCCTGTCTGAGAGTGAGGCTTCCCTGACACATACTGTAATATAACTCTATGGTACATATGGATGGTGAAGCTCCGTCTGAGCAGCGATTTATTTTTATGCCCGCGTCCGATTGAGGGTTAGGCCTTCCGGACACACATAGTATAACACAAGTGTGTCTGTGTGGATGGTGCAGCTCCATCTGCACATTCTCCCAAAACCCAAAAATGACAGGACCGACTCAGAGTGGAATAGTTTTATTTTTAAGGTCAATGTCTCGGCTACAGTTGGCTCTGTTTTGTTGAGGCTTAAACTTGAAGCAAGTATGCAGAAAATACCCCAGTGGAGGATGTTATTGCTGTCCTAAGCAACTTTTACCCCTAAGGAAATCAGCTTTGACGCAAATATATGGCGTTTCCCAATGGACAGATGGACTATTCAACCTTTATTAATATGAATACTTGTATAGCTCCAAAAACATATAAAATGGGGTGTTAATCTACTCGTCAACCACTAGGGGTCTCTTGCGGACCGCTTGATACAACTTGAGAAAGACTGCTTTAAGACCCCTAGAATAGATCTAGAGATACCACTGGGAGATTTCCGTTCCCTAGACATGTACATCTTTCGGATATTGCTTTGACAATTACTTTGTTTGAAAAATATTTATTCTCCTTGTCTTTGTTATTGATATTCTTGTCATGTTCTTATGCTTCTCACTCTGTTAGCTGCATGGACAGGTGATAGGAGGTAGGAGACAGGAAATTGAGTTGCGTACACAGACATTGCTAGAGTTCATGATCCTCTCTTAGCCTCGGGCGAGCAGCACTGCGGAGCCAAGAACTTAGGATAACATTGATAGTTTTTCATTCTTATGAATAATGATGAAAGTAATAATAATTACATTAACAAGGTTTGACTTGCATATGCATCTCTGTTGCACTTCACAGGATATTTCTGGCAGCGATTACATTGAGGGAGAGAAGGATGAAAATACTGTGCGAGGCAATTGGACCAATAAGAGAGAGTATCTTCTCTCCATGATCGGAATGGCTGTTGGCCTTGGCAACATCTGGAGGTTTCCATATTTGGCGTATAAGAATGGAGGAGGTATTTTTCATCTCATTCCTTTTAGACTATTAACTGAATAGCACGAATGAATACATGTATTTTGTTGTATTTTGTTGTATTTTGTTACATTTTGTTGTGCGTTGTGCATGTTTTTTCTGCTATGTGATCGTTGGCCCTTCTTGGTGTTTTTCATTGTAGGGGCCTTCCTCATTCCCTACTTTATCATGTTGATCTGTCTTGGGGTTCCCCTCTACTTTCTGGAGACCGCTCTGGGGCAGTTCTGCAGCCAGGGCCCCATTAACACATGGAGCGCAGTGCCGCTGCTCCAGGGTAAACCCTATGCTTACCTTCTCTGAATGACCTGCAGAATTACGATGAATAGATTATTAAATCGATCATTATAGACCTTTTGGTGTCTTCATGAGGGTGATGAACAGTATCTGAATAAAATGTAGAAAAAGCCTCCCCTTCTTAATTACTTTGCTAGAAAGACTGTCTCCTTCAACACAAGCCACATTGTAATGTCTGTTGAAGGCTCAACATGCCAAATGTTCATACTCTCCCTCCTCTTCTCCAGGGGTTGGCATGGCGGGGCTGATTGGGAACGTGATGGTTTCCATATACTATGGGGTCATCCTCTCCTATACACTTTATTTTACTTATTTGCATCCTTCCAGTCTCCCCTCCCATGGTCTAACTTATTGGATGACGTGAACTGCACCAGCCCACAACATGGTACTCATTATGTTAGACTTTGTTCCTACCCTGATGCCATTCAGAAATAGTGAAATAGAGCTCATATTTTATGAAGATGTGTCTGCAAATTGATTCTGTGTTCCTTAAATTGTTCTTCAAATAACACCTTTATTTACATATCTGTATGTATGAAACATGTACTTATTGTGAATGCTCTGAATATATAAACAGCATTTTAATTGATAACTGAAAGTCTCAATCACTCATTTGACGGCCATCTCTTCCCCCTCTAGTGGCGGTCAACGTAACCAGCATGTCAGTGTCTAACTGGACCAGGGACAACCGCTCCTGCACTACCTCCAACATCACCACGAGTTTCAGTGAGCAGTACTGGGAGTAAGAGTGTAGCATATATATGCGACTACAAAGGACTAATACTAATACTTGATTTCGTCTTTCCATTATGGGACTAAACCTAATTGAATAAAACGTCTCTCTCTCCTTCCATTCAGTCAGGTGGTCCTGCAACGATCCAGTGGGCTTGGTGAGACCGGGTCCATAGTCTGGCAGTTGGCCCTGTGTCTGCTGTTGAGCTCCATCATCATTGCTGCAGTCCTGCTGAAAGGAATTAAGTCTTCTGGAAAAGTGAGTATGTTTTGATTCAACGCAATGTCAGCACGGGTGCAAAGATTGCATTGTGAGTAGGGACTTGATTTATCACAAACGTGAGAACAGAACAAGAACAAGGTGTAGCCTCCGGCCCCTGGGGTTTTTTGGTTTCAAGAAGTACTGCTGCGACATCGTAGGAATGCTGGATCTTAGATTATTTCGAACCCAAAGCAATATTGGAAAATACCATTACCTTCAAATGACCAGGTCGTGACACATTGAAATGACCTATACCCCAGGCAAACTTCCATTTAATTGATCGGCATGAAACGTTGATTTTGTATAGAAATGTTCATGTAGGTATTGTCCACACTCACCATCAAACCAGATCTACGCACCGGTTGCCTGAAGACTTTTCCAGAGGGTCTAGCCCACAAAATACCTCATTATTGGAAAAGCTCTCTGATATTGCTACTTGTGTTATGCAGGCTTTGCATATGGTGTCTAACTCATATTTAATATTTACATTGAATGCTTAGTGTCGTATTCTGCATGCTCTGATATCGTGCTTTCCTTAGGTTGTGTACTTCACAGCCACATTCCCCTATGTGGTGCTGACCATCCTGCTGATCAGGGGTCTGACACTAGAGGGCGCACGAGATGGAATCGATTTCTACATTGGCTCTAAGTCTAATCTGACTAAACTAGCAGAGATAGAGGTAAGACCTGATTAGCCTCCTCTTAACTGCCACTTGGGTAATACACCAATATATATATATCGCGGGAAGTGTAACTTTTGCTCACCTGTGTGCATGTTATAGGTGTGGAAGGATGCTGCTACTCAGATCTTCTATTCACTGTCTGTTGGATTCGGGGGAGTCACAGCACTGTCCTCGTACAACAGGTTTCAGAACAACTTGGTTGTGGACACCTTTCTAATATGCATTATTAATTGTGGTAGGAGAAAAGTATTCTGTTATATATTCAAACTTGTGATACGAAAAATATGAATGAAAATGTGCAAAAAAAACATGATCAGGAATAAAGCAGGGGTAATTACTCAATGACTCCCGCACATAGTCAGTAGATAATCTCCATTGGGCAATAATGTGTCTTTGAATGAAAACGTGCATGACAACTTACTTTCAACATCTTCCTTTCATATAGCCACAAGCATTTTTGCTGGTTTTGCCATCTTTTCTATATTGGGGTACATGGCTCACATCTATGGGATGCCTATTGAAGAGGTGACCAAGGAAGGTGAGAGAGAGCCGTTCAATGCACCCTACACAGTAACACCGTGTCATCTCCATTGGCCATTGCAAGTCTCGTCCTTCATTGGTTTCTCTATCTTTGCCCAGGATTCGGTCTGGCATTCATCGTATATCCAGCTGCACTGGCTACCCTTCCAATTTCACCCTTATGGTCCATCTTGTTCTTTTTAATGCTCTTCACTTTGGGTCTTGACAGTCAGTTTGCTGGCATGGGTGAGTTTAAGATTGACATTGTCCTCTTGGAATCCCAGCATTAATTTTACACAAGGCATAATCATAAGCCAAATATTTTCGCATTAATTTGCTAATTCTTATTTTATTCGTTTGTTCGTCATGTGTACATCGTTTTTTTTTCTCTTTTGTGTTGTCAATGTCTCTCTATTCTCTCCATATCCATTTATAGAGCTGATAACAACCTGCCTGCATGATGCCTTCCCTAAATACATAGAAAAGAAACGAGCGTTGGTCACAATAGTCACATGTGCCTTTATGTTTCTGCTGGGACTTCCATGTGTTACACAGGTTCGTCTTCTGAAACATTTCACCACTTTTACTGTTGTTTTGCATTTTGAGCTTTAGGTTCTTAACCACAAGTGTGTGTGTGTGTGTGTGTGTGTGTGTGTGTGTGTGTGTGTGTGTGTGTGTGTGTGTGTGTGTGTGTGTGTGTGTGTGTGTGTGTGTGTGTGTGTGTGTGTGTGTGTGTGTGTGTGTGTGTGTGTGTGTGTGTGTGTGTGTGTGTGTGCGCGCTCGCGTGTGTGTGTGTGTGTGCGTGTGTGTGTGTGTGTTTATGTGTGTTTACAGGCAGGAATATACTGGGTGACGCTAATAGACCACTTTGTTGCTGGCTGGGTCGTGCTAGTTATTGGGTTTTTAGAAGTTTTTGGCATATTCTACGTTTATGGTAAATATGTGAAATATCTATAAAAAAAAAATCTTAGTCTTTGAGATATTCACACATTTACAAGATTGTGTTTGCATGTCTTTAATGATGTCGTTTCAGGCTGGCCGTCGCTTCATTAAAGACATTGAGATGATGATCGGGACTAAGAGTGTGTGGTTCTGGCTGTATTGGAGACTATGCTGGTACTTCATCACACCCTCTGTCACACTTGTAAGTGCAATCCTAAATACGGTCTGAAAATGACCACAGTATATTTATAGTATATTCAGTTCAAGCTAAATGGTTGTTAGGCAGTGAATAATACTGGTTAATACTTGGTTGGTAAGTGAAAGGTCTAGTAAAGTAAAGCTATACCAGAGCATTGTTAAATACTTTGATTGGGCTGCAGAACAAAATTTTATTCAGCTGTTTAAGTCAATAAAAAGAAGTTTAATGTTATAGATGACATTAACTCAAATCGAATCATTGTTTGTATATTTGGTGTACATGGAATAAAACAACACTGTCTTGGTTTATTCCTTATGCACTAACCCATGACTTTGCTGCCTCTGTGTCTAGATAATCCTGGTGTTGTCTCTGGCTATGTATGTACCTCCCAGCTATGGAACAGTAGAGTACCCTGCCTGGGGTTTGGCCCTTGGCTGGTGCATGGCTGTCTTCTGCATTGTCCTGATCCCTGCCACTGCCCTGTACAAACTGGCAGGAGTACAGGGAAGTTTCAGGAAGGTGTGTGTGTGTGTGCGTGTGTTTATCAGTTCTTCACTGTGTGTTTGTGTGTGTCTGCCTGTGTATGTGTGTCCATGTGTGCATGCATGCGGGCATGCATTTGTTTGTGTCAGTGTGAATGCACAGAATGTTTCTGCGTTCATCAGTTCTTGGTTGAATACATGTAGTGTGTACTTGCGTGCATGCCCACGATCAAAGTCCACACTTTGAATCCTGCTTCTGCCCACAGAGACTGAGGTTGTTGTGCTCTCCCTCTGAGGGTTGGCATCCGTACCTGGACATCCACCGGGGTGAACGATATTCACAAGAGCGCTTCCACACAGGAAACGTGGCTGATGACGGACCATGCTGCCGCACATGCTGCATCTCATGACTGTTGTTTATTTGTTTGTCTATGCTTGCTAGTTTGTGCATGTCCTGGCAGCTATTAGTGAAAAGTTGCATGACTATGTTTGCTGCCTCCATTGATAATTTGAGTATTTTAGATGCTAAGATTTGTTTATATTTTCACTATTTTAATCAATAAATGGATGATGTAACCAACCATTTTCGTGTCTTGTTTTAATCTGAATACCACCATTATTGAACAGTTTAAATCATATGTTCTATTTAATGAAGATTACTGGTTCTATTGTGGGGCTAGTAGCCTGATAAAAGACGATTCCCGCAACCTCATGTTTCATTTTCTCTGCAGATAAGGTAACCAATATACTGTATCCCTAACCCTATTACCCTAACAGGATATACTGAAATTGCACATCTGACATGAGTTGTCAACATCACACGTTGTGTCCAAACCAGGTCAGTCAACACAACAAGAATTGTATGCACAGAGAAGGCCTTAGACGTTTACCCTCCTTTGTAGTCTGCTACTGGGATGACTCAACCCTAACTCTAAGAACATCACCTGAATAGTTAGCTGTAGTGACAAACGAAGCCTAAATACAACCGATATAAGATTGCTTCTGATTACTTCTGTTATTTTGTTTTTGCAACTTTTCTTTTTTTTCTCTTTTGTAAAGTCACTCCCCTTCTCTAATTCATGTATATATTTTCCTTGTTGCTGATATCAATCAATTTAAACCATGGCGACAGTTGGGAAAAGGGAGGACGTCTTCCCGCGTTCCGCCCCAATATGAAACAGCGCAGCCATTGGTCGCTCTCAATTCTGGGTGACAATTGGTCGAGTGCGAAACTTTAAATAGCCCCCGTCGGTATGAAAGCAAACCAAAAATATAAAAAAGTTTCAAATAAATGGGGGAAAAGGGACTTGAGTCTTCTGGGGATTTAGTTCTCAGAAATCATGCTGTTGCGGACCAGGTATGCAAAACACCTGTGCTTTATTGCTGTAATGAATTGTCCTAATTCACTAGACTTGCGTATCCAGCTATCAGGTCATTATTGTGTGTTAGTTTACATAAATCTAAAGCTTTGTATTTTTTTTGGCACAGGTGTACATTTAGTCTACTCAAGTACCTTATTAGGCCTACTTGACTATTCTAGACCTATCTGTAATAGTTTAAGTCAACCAATCATACTAGCATGACTACACTTGTGAGCATAGAGCCATCAACTTGTACTTCTACATATTTTGATTTGTAGGGTTTATCTTCTCAACAACATATGGGATAATGATGATGGATAAGTAGCCTATTTTAATTTAGATTTAGGTATCGCCTATATAACGTAGGTCTGCATATCCAATAGGTCAACGCTTCATAATAACTCAGAATATGAGTTATTGGCAAGAGAGGGAGGTTCAGTTATATTGAATAAGCGGTGCGATGGAGGGAGAAGAGACCATCAGAGGGTTGATGGCAGGGGCGGCACCTCACATATGAGGGGGGTAAAGTCTCTTTAAGCGGGTATGATCAGCAGTGGTCGTTCTATGCGAGCATGAAGTCTGCGAGCAGCAACATGTCTGCAGGAATTATAACGCAAACACAGGTTTTAAGAAAACATGATAATCCTTAAAACCAATATTTACTACTCACCACACCTTAGCCTACAGGTGTATGACCTCCTCATCAATTAATTTCCCTATGTATTCACAATTATTTGAACACCATTATTTCACCATTCATATTTTTTAATTTACATTTTTTTGAAGGGTAGGCTACTACAACTAGGTTGAGAAGCACTTGTCTTGTATCATGTATCAAATTTAAATAATTGATGATGCAGACACACTCTCTTTGGATGAGATAAGAGTCAGACTGTCCGGAGTGAACTTTTAACTGTAGAGTCAGGCTAATTTGAATCCAGACAGTTTTGCGGCAGACTTTTCTTGGCTCACTGGATGCACCACACTTCACTCTATGGCTGTGTTTAATTGGGGCAGCAGCAGCCTATCCAAGATGGGAAAATTAACAAACAAATCTCCTGAACTCTTTTTGGTATCCGGTTTATGTCAAAAGCATTGTAGATGTGTAACACCATGGGCCCTATTTTAACGGTCTGAAACACAATAAGAAGCGCGCGCAAGTAGCTTTGTGGGCGGTTCTACTGCGATGTCGCTATTTTACCGGCAGAAAAAAATTACTCTTGAGCCCAGCGCAAATCTAAAAAGGGTTTATCTGAAGTAGCCTAATTACCCGTAGGTGTGGTTTCGGCGTAACGTGCAATAAACCAATGAGAGTGCCAGCTGTCATCCCCTTTAAGAGCCATGAGCGCATTTGAATCTGATATTTAGACAGCGGGTCTGCAGTCTCCGATGAGACAGACGCACATGCATTTCAAACTTCAAATGGCTCAGTTTATGGCCAAATAATATGGCCTAATTCACACATGGAATAAGGTTTTCTTCCACGACTTCAGAAATGCTGAGTCCTCAAATAAATTTCGGCAAAGAAAACTTAGGCCTACATGATATAACATGGTAGGCCTATACGGTAATTCTATTTAATGATATACGCAATACATTATAAACATCGTTTCTTATCAGTATTGTATGCATTATCGTCGACTTTATCGACTTGTGTTCCTAATATGCATCTGTCCCCCGTTAATATGGACTGTATTATGCGTTACGTGTTGTTTAGTTTGCGTGTGTTTAAACAGATGGAAGCACACACGCGGCGCGCATTCATTAATTCTTTTACACATAGCCTACACAGGCGCACCCGCATTCATTCATTATTTTTAACACTGCGGTTGCACTACAAGTTATGGGCATGTACACGATGTCTGTGTCAAGAAAATATGTTTGCTGTACGGTGTAGATGCATTGATTTAAAAGTCCAACTTATTACCGCTGTATCAGCTGTTCATTCCCAAATAATTTACCAAGAATGTAGGCTAGGTAGACGAGAGAAGCAAAGTGTATGCGCGAGGTGCACAAGCAACATTATGCATGCGCCCTTAAAATAGCATCTGAACAACGCGCCACTGACTTTAAACCAGGTATTTCCTGGTTTGTGCCGCAAGTTGTTTCTGAAACTGCAAAATAGCACCAGGGAACGTTTGCACCAGAACGCGCCTCCTCCTTTTGCCGAACCGCCCCTTGGGGCGCAAGATCATTCCCTACAGAGTAGGCCTATTTCATCTTGACTCTAATGTCTATTTGGTCTGAAGGATATAGAATGATTATATAAAGAGGTCTAAATCCGATTCTAACTCCTCCATTTGGCAAGCTAGCCAAGAGTTAATAAGGGCATTTGGCAAGATAGCCAAGGGTTAATATGAGGACCTGAACATTAGTTCACTTCTTCAAAGGTTCGGTTGGGTCACAATTTTTTTTCTTTTTTTCTGCTATTCTGAAAGACGGTCAATATTTCCAGGCCACAAAAAAAGTCTAGTGGGATGCATCTTCCTCAAGTGGATTTATGATGTCCAATTTGGAAAAGCTGTGCGGTAATGCTGTCCTTGAAATTTGTCAGTAAATCATCCCATTAGAGTACGTGGATTAAACGTCCCAGATTACGGGACAGCCCAGGGCTGTGGTCAAAACAATCACACTAAAAATAACTTCACGAGCATGTTGAACATGGTTGTACCTTTTATAAAGTCACTGTACGCATTTCAGGGTTCCAGAATTATATTCTACTTGTGGTGGTAGCTACTTGCCACTTGACAAAATGTAACAGGCTGTCGTCTTGAATTACACTACAGATCTATCTGGGTGTGAACATTGCTGGAAACATTTGTCATAATATAGGTACACAACTCAACCAAATGTGGAGTCGTTTTTTGATATTTAAATTCAGAAATGTTACATAATATACGTCTATGACCCATAAAATCGGTCACTGAGAGATTTCGGTTTCCTTTACATGTTTCAGATATTGCTTTGTCAATTACTTTGTTTTCAAAGTCCGGATTTTGTATCCTTTGTTATTGATTTTCTTGTCATGTTCTCATTGTTCTTGCTCTGTTAGCTGGCGTCTACAGCTGATAGGAAGTAAGAGACAGGAAATTGGGTTGTGGTACACAGGCATCACTACAGTTCATGATCCCCTCTAAGCCTTGGACAAGCAGCACTGCGGAGCCAAGAACTTCATTTCATTCTTATTGAATAATAATAATATAAATAATAATTACATTAACAAGGTTTGTTTAACAAGGTTTCTTTTTGCATCTCTGTTGCACTTCTCAGGATATTTATGGCCGTGATAACATTGAGGGAGAGGAGGATGAAAATACTGTGCGAGGCAATTGGACCAATAAGAGCGAATATCTTCTCTCCATGGTTGGCATGGCTGTTGGCCTTGGCAACATCTGGAGGTTTCCATATTTGGCGTATAAGAATGGAGGAGGTAATTATTATCTAATACCTATTTTGACAAATAACTAACATAAATTGCTAATAACATACGTTTATTTTGTTGTATTTTGTTGTGCGTTGTGCATGTTTTTTCTGCTATGTGATCGTTGGCCCTTCTTGGTGTTTTTCATTGTAGGGGCCTTCCTCATTCCCTACTTTATCATGTTGATCTGTCTTGGGGTTCCCCTCTACTTTCTGGAGACTGCTCTGGGGCAGTTCTGCAGCCAGGGCCCCATTAACACATGGAGCGCAGTGCCGCTGCTCCAGGGTAAACCCTATGCTTACCTTCTCTGAATGACCTTGACATTTAGGCCCAATCCCATTTCTAACCCTTACCCCTTCCCCTTACCCCTCCCCCCTTCGCCTTACCCCTTCAAAACAAAGGGGAGGGGGAAGGGTAAGGGGTAGAAATGGGATTGGGTTTTAAGATTAATAGATTATTACATTCATCATTATAGACCTTTTCGGGTATTCATCAGATGGCATGAGTGTTCATGAGAGTTGAAATAGTACAGTATAACACAATTTGCATATAAATGACCAATTTAAATGTAAGTAACGTGTACAGTTTCCAAGTGTAGTGGAGTTTGACGTAGTTTACACAGGAATATACTCCTATACCTTTTTACAAGAATATCTGAAGAAAATGTAGACCAGGCAGCAAAAATCATCACCTTGTTAATTACTTTGCTAGAAAGATTTTCTCCTCTCAACATGCCAAATGTTCATACTCTCCCTCCTCTTCTCCAGGGGTTGGCATGGCGGGGCTGATTGGGAACGTGATGGTTTCCATATACTATGGGGTCATCCTCGCCTACACTTTATTTTACTTATTTGCATCCTTCCAGTCTCCCCTCCCATGGTCTAACTTATTGGATGACATGAACTGCACCAGCCCACAACATGGTACTCATTATGTTAGACTTTGAACTTAGTTTATAGCCTATACCAATCGGAAATAGTGTTTATTGAAAGGGAGATCATTTCCGATTTATGAGATGTGTGCAAATTAAAGAAAAAGGCCATTGTATGAATCATCATGTATGAAACATGTACTTATCATGTGTGCTCTGAATAAATTAGCAGCTATAGCCCTATTTGAATTATCCCTGAAAGCCTCACTCACTCATTGGGGGGCCATCTCTTCCCCCTCTAGTGGCGGTCAATGTGGCCAGCATGTCGGTGTCTAACTGGACCAGGGAAAATGGTTCTTGCAATGCCTCTAACGTCACCACGAGTTCATCTGAGCAGTACTGGGAGTAAGAGTTTAGCATATATACGTGCGACTACTAAGTACACATACTCACTCCACTTTTCATGTTTCCATTATGGGACTGAATCTAAATGAATGCACTTCTTTCCATTCAGTCAGGTGGTCCTTAAACGATCCAGTGGGCTTGATGAGACGGGGATGATAGTCTGGCAGTTGGCCCTGTGTCTTCTGCTGGGTCTCATCATCGTTGCTCCAGTCCTGGTGAAAGGTATCAAGTCCTCTGGAAAAGTGAGTCGGTTTCAATTTAACCCTTTGTACACTTCTGTGTCAGCACATTTGCGAAGATCCCCAACGTGTCTGACAATTGATGACAAAATATATTACTCTAACAAGTAGCAAAGGAATATAACGTCCATTCGTATGATATTTATCTATTTCAACCATTTATCAAAAAGGTGCGTTGCTTCAAACCTAGTCTCAAAATTGTGACTTTGCAACATCTTTATCACATTGGTAAAGGTTTTAAATCAACACTGTCTAGAGTAGCCATGGTTGAAATACTCTTAACACTGGGACTCAAAAGCAAGACTTGTGAAGCCAGGCTGGTTGAATCCGATAGAGATGTCTGTACTGGAGGCAATGGTAGGCAGGGGTAATCACAGCAAAGGTACAAATACTTGAGACAAAAGAAGAGTCGAGGGGTGGAGATGCAGTCTAGAGGATATTCAGTAGATAACTGGGACGTTACTAGCCATGGAGGTGCTAAGACGAGCTTACACAGAGGGAGGGAATCACGCTGACTGAATACACTAGGAGGGGAACGGTGATGCGGGACAGGTGTTCTGTAACGAGAGGAGAGCGAGTATTAGGCTACAAAGTAACACAGAAAACATGCAAGAAATCGATAAAAAATACATACACATTTTAAAATCCCCTTCTGAAAGCTTAATCTATTGCAGGAATTTGTTTTCTGTAAAATATCTCCATAAAGAACTAATAATATTTACTCAATGCTTAGTGTCGTATTCTGCATGCTCTGATATCGTGCTTTCCTTAGGTTGTGTACTTCACAGCCACATTCCCCTATGTCGTGCTGACCATCCTGCTGATCAGGGGTCTGACACTAGAGGGCGCCAAACATGGAATCGATTTTTACATTGGCTCTAAATCGAATCTGACTAAATTAGCAGAGATAGAGGTAAGACCTGATTAGCCTCCTCTTAAACTTACTTCCACGAGAAACATCACAGTCTACTTGGGTAATAATGTATAGCTCAGGGACTGTAATATTTGATTAACTGAATCTACCTGTGTGTATGTTATAGGTGTGGAAGGATGCTGCTACTCAGATCTTTTATTCACTATCTGTTGGATTCGGGGGAGTCACAGCACTGTCCTCGTACAACAAGTTTCAGAACAACTTGGTTCTGGACACCTTTTTCGTCAGCATAATTAATTGTGGTAGGATATAAAGTATTTTTTTTGTATTTAATCTATTGATACAATCATATGACTGGAAATGTGCAAAAAACAGGATCAGGTGTCAAGTTAAAGGCTTAGGGTAATTACTGAATGATCCAAAATAGTCTTATAATGAAAACGTACGTGAATACTTATGTTCAACATTTTATTTATTAATTGCATCTTGATTTCCTTTCAGCCACAAGCATTTTTGCTGGCTTTGCCATCTTTTCTATTTTGGGGTATATGGCTCAAATAAATGGGATACCTATTGAAGAGGTGACTGCGGAAGGTGAGAAAGAGCCTCTCCTGTACACAGTTAACAATGTCCTCCCCATTGGCCATCTCAAGCCTCATCATTTATTGGTTTTCCTATCTTTTTTCACAGGATTTGGTCTGGCATTCATTGCATATCCAGCTGCACTGGCTACCCTTCCAATTTCACCTTTATGGTCCATCTTGTTCTTTTTAATGCTCTTCACTTTGGGTCTTGACAATATGTTTGCTAACATCGGTGAGTTCAAGATTGACATTGCCTTACCTCTTGGAATCCCAGGATTCATTTGTATAAGAGGCAAAATCATAAGCCAAATACTTTCACAAATTTATTTAGTTTGTGCTTCACGTGTAAATCATTTTGTGTTGGCAATGTCTCTCTAATCTCTCCATATCCATTTATAGAGCTGATAACAACCTGCCTGCATGATGCCTTCCCTAAATACATAGAAAAGAAACGAGCGTTGGTCACAATAGTCACATGTGCCTTTATGTTTCTGCTGGGACTTCCATGTGTTACACAGGTTTGTCTTCTGAAACATTTCACCACTTTTACTGTTGTTTTGCATTGTGAGCTTTAGATTCTTATGTGTGTTTTGTGTGTGTGTGTGTGTGTGTGTGTGTGTGTGTGTGTGTGTGTGTGTGTGTGTGTGTGTGTGTGTGTGTGTGTGTGTGTGTGTGTGTGTGTGTGTGTGTGTGTGTGTGTGTGTGTGTGCGCGCGCTCGGGTGTGTGTGTGTGTGTGTGCGTGTGTGTGTGTATTTATGTGTGTTAACAGGCAGGAATATACTGGGTGACGCTGATAGACAGCTTTGTTGCTGGATGGGTCTTGCTAGTCATTGGTTTCTTTGAGGTTTTTGGCATGTTCTACATTTATGGTAAATATGTTATTATTTATGTTATTATTTATGTTACAATTTTTTCGGAATCTTTTTTGAGGCACGCATACATTTGCTATATTGTATTTGCATGCTTCAATGATGTCATTTCAGGCGGCCGTCGCTTCATTAAAGACATTGAGATGATGATCGGGACTAAGAGTGTGTGGTTCTGGCTGTATTGGAGACTATGCTGGTACTTCATCACACCTTGTGTCACACTAGTAAGTGCACTCCTAAGTATGCTCTGAAATTAACCTGAAACCCTGGAAAAATAGAATATTGTTTCCGCCAATCATAAGACAACTGAACTAGCACCAGTCTGCTTGCAAGTTTACACTGGGTCACATGACAGCTTTTATGTTATACTTCATGTAAGTTGTCTGTTCTTTAATGTATTAAAAATGGCCATTAGTTTGGTATATTCAGTTCAAGCTAAATGGTTGTTGGAAGAGAACAATACTGGTTAATACTTGGTTGGTAAGTGAACAGTGTAGTAAAGTTATACCAGTGCATTGTTGAATACTTTGATTGATCATTCATTTTCAATAACCGGACACCTTTAAATTGTCCTTGAAAATTCCAAAACAATATCCTCAAATTGCTGCAGAAAAGAATTGTGCTCAAGCTGCTTAGTCAAGAAAATGAACAGAAATGTTATAGATGACATTAACTCAAATCGAATCATTGTTTGTATATTTGGGATAAGTGGAATAAACCACACTGTCGTGGTTTATTCCTTATGCACTGACCCTGACTTTGCTGCCTCTGTGTCTAGATAATCCTGGTGTTGTCTCTGGCTATGTATGTACCTCCCAGCTATGGAACAGTAGAGTACCCTGCCTGGGGTTTGGCCCTTGGCTGGTGCATGGCTGTCTTCTGCATTGTCCTGATCCCTGCCACTGCCCTGTACAAACTGACAGGAGTACAGGGAAGTTTCAGGAAGGTGTGTGTGTGTGTGTGTGTTTATCAGTTCTTCACTGTGTGTTTGTGTGTGTCTGCCTGTGTATATGTGTCCATGTGTGCATGTGTGCATTTGTGTGCGTCAGTGTGATGCAGGGAATGTTTCTGCGTTCATCAGTTCTTGGTTGAATACATGTAGTGTGTACTTGCGTGCATGCCCACGATCAAAGTCCACACTTTGAATCCTGCTTCTGCCCACAGAGACTGAGGTTGTTGTGCTCTCCCTCTGAGGGTTGGCATCCGTACCTGGACGTCCACCGGGTGAACGATATTCACAAGAGCGCTTCCACACAGGAAACGTGGTTGATGACGGACCATGCTGCCGCACATGCTGCATCTCATGACTGTTGTTTATTTGTATGCTTGCTAGTTTGTGCATGTCCTGGCAGCTATTATTGGCAAGTTGCATGACTTGGATCGAAAATTAGAATATTTTGGACACTACGATTTATTTATGTTTTTTACTTTTTAATCAATAAATCGACAATGTAAACAGCCGTGATTGTGTCCTATTTTGAAGAAAAAAAAATCACCATTAATGAACAGTCTGCATAATATATTACACTTGCACAATGTTGTATTTCATAAAGCTCACTGGTGGTTCTGAGTTGGGCCAGTGCCCCTTAAATAAAAGCCAGGCCCCCCACAATGTTTCTAATAATGCAAATTATGATACTTAAAAGCCATGATTTTTAATGACATCTAACCTTATTTACATTAGTTATAATCAATATCAAAATGAACTAGATGGCTGTCTGAGAGAGCACCTTTGGATCTGTTTGGGGCTTATACCTGGTGTTAAAGGGTTGGCTACTTCTTTTTAGTCTACTGGCTCTAGCTTCCAAGATAGGCATCTATTAACTGTTGTTTTTTTCTTTAATTTGCATTCTCTTTGCCTCAATTTTCCACCTCGGCTGTATGAATCTTTTCAGTCTTGATCTGTACACCAATATGCTGATTTCTGTTGTAAGCAATTTTCACAGATGCTGGCTACAGAATTGGGACAGGATTTTTAGACCTCACACAGCTGAATGTATTTAAAGGCAATCTTGCATGAACACAAAACTGTGTCCTGAGTTAACTTACCACACATCACGTCTATTTTTGTTTTTCAAACATTTCCCTGTTATTTTAAAAACCTCTTAACATTAAGCTCCCATCTGGTGTGGTCTTTGTTCATGAAAAAATACAATTGCATTGTTTGAATATGATCACCTCATATACTTTTGGTCATCTTCATCTTTGATTATTGCTCATGCTGAATTGAGCCCAGTATTTTGTTTCTCTCCTCCCTGCTTTGGTGGGTAAACCGTACATCTGTATTCCTTTCTCAGGTCAATTGGATCATCCCCATGCAGCACAGTCGACCATGTTATGTTGGAGACTACAGTATATGTAAGAAGATCAAGGTTTGTGTCTTTTTTAGTGGTTAATAAGTGCATATTTGAAAGATAGCCTACATAATCTATATATATATATATATATATATATATATATATATATATATATATATATATTTCAATTATTACATTTTAATGTTTCCTGTCTGGCTGTGATTTCATGTACCCTTTTGAATAGCAGATTTCTGCAGCCACATCACTCAGGTCCACCTCATTTTTACCTCAACGGTAAAAACTAACTGCAAGAAGGCTATGGCCAGTGGGAAACAGTGGATAGAGAATGCTTACGCTCCCAGTTAGTTTATTTCGCACAAATTAACACGAAACATCAATTGAAAATATAGGGTGGGAATACACAAAGCAACACTCTTTTTCAATTATTGAGATGTATACAGTTTAACAGTTTCACATCTGTCTGCTGCTCCAAACCAGTCTCACGGAAATACGTGACTTTCACGTCACGTCATTTAATCTATTCATTCGTGATCTGGGACACGTAATTTGATTTTTCCCGTGCCAAAAGCACAAATCTCAAACTCATTCTAAAAAGAAGACCTGAAGCAGCTACCTTTTTTCGGTCGCGGTTTGGCTACAGAGCAGCGCACCTGCATGAAATATATCTGTGAATTCACTAATAGATAAAGGTGAAAGTAGAAACGGGTGGCCAAAAGCTGTCCTATTGTTAGAAATTGTGTTGTTTTGTTACGACATTTTTTAAATTACGTGTCCCAGGTCACGAATGAATAGGCTAGATTAAATGACGTGACAGTGTCACGTATTTCCGTGAGACGGCTGCTCTGCTCAATCCTTGTTTCGCATATCTTCAAAGATATCAAGTAATCAGGAAAAGTGCTCTTTTCCTGCGAAATAATAAAAAATAACAACCCCATTCACACTCGTGCTATATTGCTTAAAGCTGTCAATGCATCGTTTTTCATTGATTTTGCGTTGGTCACTAATTTTGGTGCACTAAATTTAAAAAATATTAATCAACATTCATGACATGCAAATGTATCTCCTCTGATTGGCAAACAGCACTGTCCATCATTGTAATAAACCTAATTGAACTTCCAGAGCGAGTGGGGAGGGAGAGAGATCACGTTCCCAAGGCCCCCCAGGGGGCGCTACCGCCCCCGTTGAGATACCATGGCATAGAAGAACTCTTTGTCTCCCAGAGTAGGTGGTTCGAATCCCACGTAAGCCAAATAAACCAAACCCTTATTTGATTAAGAATACTTTTATATTCTTTCTACAGCATGTGTAGATGATCCGAAACTAGGCCTTTTCAACTATTTTGAACTTTTTATGTGAACTTTAATCACTTATTGGACAAATGTGGAAATAATTAATCTTTGAGGATAATATGATAAGACCTTGTTATTAAAGGATAGATAGTAATTCTACTTTTACTTACTGTTTCTTGAAAAGTTTGAATTGAACTTAATGATAATAAAAACAACAATAATCATTAAAAATATGCATGAAAGGCACCACAATATGCTCCACAAAGCAAATAATCCAGAAACAAGTTCCTGCCCTTTAATGAAAGTGTCATATTTTATTGAACATAAACACGAGCTGAATAATTATACACCCAAAATCAAAACTGACATTGAAGATAAATAAAGATAATATGTAAGCAAAGGAACAATAAAAATGTACAAAATATATTTTGTAAAAAGTGTAAACATATACAATATTATGAGATGATTAGTCCAGGACTAATCATTTCATTTCCAATGGGTTTCAGAAAAAAGGAGTTGAGGAGGACTAATGGTCCTCCTCAACTCCTCTTTTCTGAAACCCATCGGCCCCTTTCTGCCTCAAAAAAGTCAGACTGCTGGAACTCCATTTTTGAGCCTGCGACCAAAGCCGACAATTTGTCCCCCTCTGACGCCACTGGTTCAGTATAGGCTTCCTGGAGATCAGGTAGTTCCTCAGGTCCTGGATTTCCTGGAAGCTCCTGGCATAGTCCAGAAAAGACAGCAGCCTGTCCTTACTGTGTCCCTGTGGGTTGAAGGACCCGGCTCTCTCCTCCTCGTCTACCTTTTTCATAAGGTATATGGTGTGGCCAACATCGTTCTCTAGGAGCCACTTGAAAGATTTTCCCTGGTAGGCCTACTTTCCGAACTGCAGCAGCAGGTAGGCTACTCTCCCATCACCTCCTGTCGGTCTGACACATCCCCTCCTCGCTGGAAGACCACAGTGAGAGCACGGGTCTTCACTAGGTCAAGTTTCTAAGCGGGACTCTTGACCTGAAGCCCAGGATTGTGTTTATCCTCATGGCCTCAGAGGATGGGTCCTGCCGCCGATGGCCCGATGGCCCCTTCCTAAATGACACCGTCATCTTTCTGGGGAACAAGCTGATGGTATTCATGATTTCCTTTCACTGCAAAACATAATGCATATTACATAATATATGATTATAGAGTAATAGTAGCTAGTATAAGTTATATTGTAATGTAGTAATAATTAAAGCTATTCATAGCAACATTAATGACCATTTGTAATGAGTGTAGTGGTTTAACCCACGTAAACTCAGTTTCCCAACTCTTAACTAAGACAATAAATCCCCCTTCAGATTAGATAGTAGTCAGAGAGTATCGATTAATGAGGGGAATTTGTATTTATAGCCTATATATAGATAGAGATATTTCAGTGTGACGCTGACCTGACAGATGGCTCTTACAGTGTGTACAGTAATATTATTTAGAAGGTTACGTAGCAAATTAATGTAAAGTTACTAACGTAAGATAATGTTGTTACATTTGCTACGACAACCCGAGTTAGTGTAAACATCTACATTGTAAATACAGTAGGCCTACGACCATATACGAGTGTGAAAAGTGAATTTACGAGTTAAAAACAATAGGTCCAACTTACAATTGAAAAGTTAACTTGATGTCTCCTGTCGAAAAGTTAACTTGTCGACGGATGAAAATAATTGTCATCTCTCTCCGAGAACGTGTTTGTGGTGTCCTGTCGACGCTCCGATGTCTGTCACTCAGAGAATAAATCATCTCCTTACTTCTGCCGAGGGGGAAAACAGCGCCTCCAAAATCCTCCTTGTGGCCGGAAAGATATTACATCCGTAGTGATAAGAACTACCATAGAGAACGAATGGGAAAAGTTAAGGAAGTTAAGGACGAAAAGTCACTCTAGAGTATTAGATGTGTGGCAATTGATGAAGTAAAAGAGCTCCTCGTTAGTATAGTGGTCAGTATCCCCGCCTGTCACGCGGGAGACCGGGGTTCAATTCCCCGACGGGGAGGTTCAACTTTTTTTTTTTCAAGCCGGTTTTTCCTGATATTAAGATATATCTATTGCCGCATTTTCAACGAGCGTTGAGGAACGGTTAGGCATAGATATTTATGACTGACTAGATATCGCTGTGCTGCATTGTTCAGTGGAACGTATGCGTCAAGGCCGCCGCCATCTTGGTGCGGGTTAACAACCCACCTGAATCAACGAACGTCCGATTGGGCAGAGGTCCTTTCCAGTCAAAATCACGCTAAATCCCCTTATTTTAAGGCAATCTTCAAGCGGATCGGGTCAAACGTGTGTTCTTGGTAATGATAGTACAAATTAACTAAAAATACATCGGTTTTTTTACACAGCCAGATTGTGTGGCCAATCCAGCTGATCAGGGTGGTGACACTAGAGGACGCCAGAGAAGGCATAGAGAGTTTAACGTTTGCTCCAAATTGGGGACGCGAGCGGTGGCCTAAAAGGGCTCTAATCTTCCCTACTTGACGAGCTGCTACAACTGCTGATGGGTTTGGTTTCCTTAAGCATTTAAAGTCCTGCGATTTGTATTCACTTTCTGTTTTATGGATGGAGAAATGCAGCATATCAGACTTTCTTTCCTTTGGCCTTTTTATTTGTGGGAGACACAACATTCTCTTCATATAGCAAGTTTGATAACAACCTGGTCCCGGACACAATTAGCTACTTTGTTAAGTGTTATTGTGTAGGCCTATATCACTTTCTACATATTAAAGAATTTAAATATACAAATATTAGTATTATCTACAACTGTAGGCATACCAAATTATGTTCTTATGTTTTACCTGAAAATGCTATAGGCCTGTTGGCTAATTATTTAAATGATTTAGCATGCAATGCGCTATTATATCAGACTGCATTGGTTTTATTGGCCGCAGGCTCTACTCTGGATAAATACACACGCAAAAAAATAATAACTAGCCATAATACTTGGCTAACAATATTTATAATGTATATTTTAAAATGGTCTATATTGTTAGTTATATTATTTTAAACCTGACTATTTCAAGAATAAACGTACCACCTGCAGCATCCTCACTAGTAGTGAAAAATAGTGCTCAAACGGGCCGTCCACAACAAACGTGTGACTTTGTGAGCTCACTTTGTATTGGATATGTTATCATGTTGGGACTGTGGGTGGATATGGACACTGGTTTTAAGCACTTTCATTGACAAAGTGGTAAACTCCCACAAGAAGCAACTACAGTCGGTGGGGGGGGGGGGGGGGGGGGGCGATGCTACGGGCGACGTTCGGTGGGGCCTAACCGTCATGTCTCCAAGCCCCCTCAGGGCACTAAACCTCCGTGCAGCCATTGACGAGTCTTGAATACAATTCAGGATACTCGTCCATGTTTCGGCGTATAGCAGCACATTTTCATGCCGCTGCAGCTTGTGGAATCCAGCTAGGTCAAACCTCTATGAATTGAGTATTCACTGCGTCCAAGGTGTACAATTGTGCTCTGTGCAAAGACTGTGCATACGAATGAATACATATACTACTCATACTAGTACAATGCACGGCCATAGGCTAGTTTAGATACTTGCACAGCACTTTGAACCGCAGCCATGCGCAGTTCAAAGTGCTGCGCTAGTTTCACATAGGGGCCGCACTGTGGCGACGGTAGACTTGGCACTCAGAGGTTAAGCCCTCCTAGTGTTACCATCGACACACAAAAAATTGTCAATTGCCTTTCAACGGGTTCAGCCTATTAAGGTCTGTCTAGGTCTAGGGGCCCCAGCCTTGGTGGTCAGTGATCCCTCTGGTGGCCAAAAATGTTTTATTATATTAAAATTTTAGGGGTAAGGATTAGAATGTATCGACTTGTAAAATGGCTGTAAATAGTCATGGTTCTTCACTAGAAATGAATAAATAAATGTTTTCAACGTGCGGTGCGAACCCACACATTTCCCTCAAATCAGATTGAAAACATTGAGGACGCGAGCAAAGGCAATTTGCCAAAATGCAAATGCAAAAATAGGCAAAGAGAACCTTCTTCCCGGGTTCAGACCAAATAGTTGAATATCTACCGCAATTATGTTTTTATTTAGCGACATGTTACCTGGATTTATATCTGGTGAAACAAACATTCAAATTCACAAACGTTTCAATGGTCAGCTTCAGATAGGGTTTATATGGTGTGGTTGACGCTTCTTGCATTAGCATAATGTGAAATTTGGTTTAGCCATTCTGGAAAATATATCAGTATGGGACAAAAAACACCAAAGACAAGAGATATTTTGAATGCTGTATTTATTTTCTCATTACATTCCTAAACAGAACCGTTTATACTTGGTTTCTCACATCATGATTGTGTGTGGTACGAGGTTTTAAGGACCCAGTTTACGCCCAGTTACAACATTTGCAGCTGGTGTCGAAGACCAGGCCGGCAGCACAGTGCTGCGGGTAGGTATTTCCCTGGTTGCACTCGTAGAAGTGGTTCTTGTTTGTGGAATCGGGGAAGAGTCCGTTGGCCTTGCCGGCGCAGAATCCAGAGCCTCCACTGCCGCCGCTCCCGCCGCTGGGGCGGGCGGTAGGTTGGAATGGGATCACAGGCTCTGTGCGAGAGGTGCAGCCTATTTAAAAAGACCAGAGGCAAACTGTTAGATTGGTCATTGAATAGCAATATGTAGTTTAATACAAATATATTGCTTGAGTGTGTGTGTGTGTGTGTGTGTGTGTGTGTGTGTGTGTGTGTGTGTGTGTGTGTGTGTGTGTGTGTGTGTGTGTGTGTGTGTGTGTGTGTGTGTGTGTGTGTGTGTGTGTGTCTGTGTGTGTTACCAGCTCCAGTTCCAAGGGCATTCTTGATGGTGTTGATCAGAGGGTATTTTCCCTGGCCACAGAAAGTGCCAGTGAAATCATCCAGGTCCAAAGTCCAAACCATAGCTCCTCCGAAACCGCTTGACTTCAGCCACTGGAGCTGTACGTTGTAAGAGATGGGTGGTTGATTGTTAGAAACCCTTCCTCACAATGACAAATATGAAAGGTAAAATGGTACATTGATGCATCCATGTGCATACCTTGATCTGGAAGCTCTTGACGTTGTCGTATCCAACCCAGATGTTCTGGCTGTTGAAGGCATAGGGCACATCCTGGACAGCGTCCCAGGCCTGGGTGCCTCCTTGCTTCAGGAAGGTGCAGATCTGAAGGAAAGTGGGGATTTGAATGACATTTCATTGATCTTGTTTTACTGCTTTTCAAGAAAACAAAATATACTAAAGCCAACCAAAAGTAAACACCTCATAGTAGGCCAAGAATCCAGCCTGGCGGGTAAAGGGTCCGGCAGGTCCAGCACCACTGGCGGGGGCTCCCACGGCGGTGTTGGAGGAGGCCAGTTTGAAGGTGTGGCCATAGGTGGGGAATCCAACCAGCAGCTTCTCGGCGGGGACACCGTTGCTCTTCCAGTACTTCATGGCATAGTCCTACAGAAGACGAAATCATACCAACACATCCTGATTCTTACCTTGCGATTGGTCAACAGGTGTTCCAGGTGTGGGTGTAATCCATATGTGATTATTAGTATTCAGAGAGAATCCTTCACTTACCACATTGAAGTAGGCCATGGCTCCCTGGTCAAATGGGCCCTTGTACAGGGGGCTGTTCTCTCCAACATTGTGCTCCCAGGTGCCATGGAAGTCATAGGTCATCACGTGGAAGTAGTCCAAGACACTGGCATGAAACATTATCAACTAGACGTCAGGAACAGTTTCCACAGTTTGGAAAAGCTCTCTTAGGTGACCCCAAATCCCCCCCCCCCCAATCTCCCCACATTAAAACTCAATACTTACGCTCCGATTGCGGCAATCTGGTAACCAGAGTCGATTGTTCCCTTTCCGGCAGCAACAGCAGCAGTCAGCATCAGACGAGGACGGTTGGTCTGTTTGGCCTCAGCCTCGAAAGCACTCATCAGCTCCTGTGGAGAAAGGCAGAGGGGTCACATATCGATATGATCTTCAAATCATATCTATTAGTGAAACAAAAAGATTTGATGGATCATTCACTGTAGTTAAATTCACCAACAAATTCCTATAAAAGCCATATTAGTGGCTGATTCATTCAGTGATTCTGTTGATAAAATGGAACAAACTGTCCAGCGTTATACAGTGTTATACAGCTGAGTTGGTGTGATGTCTCACCTGGCACAGAACAGTGAAGTGGGCCTTATCGGTAGCTGGGGAGCCACGAGATCCAGGGTACTCCCAGTCGAGGTCCAGACCATCAAACTGATACTGACGCAGGAACTTGACCACGCTGGTGATGAAGGTCTGGCGGTTGGCAGGACTGGACACCATGGCGGTGAATCTGAGGAGAGGCCACATCACAGTCAGCCGGCTTGTACTTGTTTTATAAAGAACATGATCAAGTCTGAAATATGTGTTATACTCACTTGGCAGTGCCAAAGTTCCATCCTCCAATGGCCAGCAGGGTCTTCAGTTTGCTGTTACTGTAAGAAAACAAGAAAGAAGCATTTGATTGACTTGCATCTCACAATGTGTTAATGTATGCTAGGTTTTCAAACTAGTCTAGCCTATTCTGGTCTCATATCTTTGGGCACACACACAGATATTAAACTCTATTTTGTCCACGTTATGTTCTTCATTGTTCCTTTTTGCCATTGAAATAGTATATTATTATAATATTTTTTAAATTATTATCATGCACTTGATTCTACTTCTTGTTTGTAATCTTTTTTTCTCCTGAAATGTGCATTGACCCTTTCTCATAATGGGCCATAAGAACTACATCTGAATCCAGCCTCTGACCTACACTTCAATCCTATAATCCCAAATAATTGCCACAGTGAGAAGCTTAGTTTACCCAAGGCCCTATGTTCACATGTGTCTACTCACTCGTTCTTGAGGGCCTGGAACTGTCCGTAGAGCTTCTCATCGTCCCACTCGTAGGTCTTGATCATGTTGCCGTCCATTCCGGCGAAAGCGTAGACCAGGTGGTCGCAGAGACATGGGTCCACGTTTGTGGGGAAATACTTACCCGCTCCGGGACGGTACTGTCCCCAGTTAGTGAAATAACAGGAGAGGATGTAGGATGATCCTACAAGAGAAGACACACAGTTACAATTTAGTTCAGAGCTCAGCTGTTCCAAGACTAATCCTTGTACTTTTTGCCTCAACAAATCATGAGTGGACTGAGAGTTTGAATAACTTACCTAGCTGCACATGCAGCAGGAGAGCCAGACCTGTACACAGCAAGAGAGATGGAGATTAAGTGAAATGCTTAAAAGTCTTGAGCGGTGCATTTCTAGCCGCGTTCCTCACTTACCAACGAAGACGAGTAGTTTGCCCATGGTGCCTCTGTACAACTTTCTAAGGAAAAGGGTCCGTCTTATATACACCTGGGCACCACTTCATATCTGTACACCATATCGTTAATTTGTTTAATCATGTTCAGTTTTCCACTGGCTCAGCCAAAATCATAGATAACCTCCCAACGTCCTCTGAAGACTCTTTAATCTGGTTATGACAAGTGAAATCAAGGTGAGTGAGGCAATTTGTCACCACACATGTGAATTACACTTGCAAGTCTGTGTGGGATACTGGTCTGCCAAGTAATCCTGAGGTTCAGTAGTGTTTTGCCCACTTGTACACCAACATGCATGTCTTTTGAAGGGAACAGACACTGAAGCACTC